>NTHP01000352.1:254845-282645 GCA_003416845.1 Oplegnathus fasciatus | reverse complement strand
CATGTTAGATTAAACTACAAGACGGCAAATGAAGTTGTAGCACTGATTATTTTGTTGTTGTTCTGTCAACAAGCTGAAGCTGATATCTGAGTCACCTCCTTCCTGTCTTTAGGATGCTCTGATTGACATGGTGCGTCGCTCCAGGGTTCACTTTGTCCACTGCCTGCTACCCAAAGCCGAGGCAGTTGGTGGAGGAGGTGAGCCCCGTGTGACGCACGGAGAGAGCCCCGACTCTGGCCTTATGACTTTGGATGTGGGCCTCCTGAGAGCTCAGCTCAGAGGATCAAAGCTGCTGGATGCACTGCGCATCTACAGGCAAGGTAATGAAGTACCTGTTTAGAACTAGACCTTATTTTTACATTAAAATGGTCAGATTACTGAAGAGTCCTTCTCAAAACAGTTGCATAATGTCTTCTGTGGCTCTGGAGGAGCTTTGTCAAGTCTGAGAACATAACCCTACTGATGTCATCTTGATGTCATTGGGGTTATCTGGGATGAGACTTGGAGACTAAAACATTTTAACAGAACTCCTGTGTTACAAACTGATGTATAACATTTGAAAGATGTGAACCTTTAGAGGCAGTAAGGTATAATGAAAAGATGTTATTGGTTGCATGATGGGAAATGTAGGATCTGACAATTTTGTAGCTTGACCCATAGTAGGGATGTGGGCTGGCTTAAATGAAACTGTTTTTGATTTGATGTTCCTCCTACCTATGCAACAGAGTGTTCAAACTAGCTGTTGGTAACTTTATTTATTCCATGACACTTGTGACATGCAGGGTCCCACAAGGCACAATTTTATCCAATTTTGTTCATTATTCAAATTTGTATCTGCTACCCCATGGCAATTTTTATTGGTTATTTCCACACTGTATCCAATCATTTTGCCAATGACACCCACTTGTATGTCTCATTTAATCCTAAAAGTCTTGTTTGGCCTGCCTGAGCTTTTGTCTTGGTGCCATCAAAGACTGCATGCACTTTGTCTTCCTACAATTGAATTCTGAAAAGTATCACTCCCCATCTCAGACCAGTGCCGACATTCAGCCAGAAACCTAGGAGTTGTTTTTGCTTACCCCTCACTACAATCAGCACATTAAGCATCTTGTTTAGTCTTGCTGTTTACAAATCAGCAGTAATGCCCAAGTCAAACCAATGCTCCGAAAAAACATAGTTTAGCAAATTATTCACTCCTCCACTCCACTCTTGCCTTGACTATTGCAAATCATTATTTACTTCCCTGAATGATGCAGCAGTTTCCCATCTACAGTTGGTGCAGAATGCAAAAGCAAGGCATCTAACCAACACTAAACGGAGAGAACATAAATTCCCGGTCCTGACTGGATTACATAGGTTTACATTGTATTTCTGATCTTTCAACTCCTTATTCTGCACCAAGATCCCACAAGTTCCACATATTACTCCAACTTATGTTGTTCTTATTTATTTTGTTTTAATTATCTTATGTTTGTACTAAATCACTGGAGTACCGCTCTTTATTAGTAATGTGATGTAAAAGTTAGTTACCTACGTTTTGAACGGGTTAGGGAAAGGTTGTCCATAAAACACTGATATATTCTCATGGAGATCATTAAATTTTGATCTTAGCTTCACTGTCTGGTACAGAAGTCATGCTTTTCTCTTTTAATGTTACAGAGTTCCTCAAGCTTAACCAGCTCTCAGATGCTTCCATGACTCAACTGTCTTTCTGATGATGTCAATAAAATATGAACTCAGTGCTTTCTTTCTTTTCTTTGCCCAAATCATTTGAATCCAATGATGAATTTAACTTTCAGACATAGAGAATCTGAAAGGGTACAACTTCAGCGCATTGCTGTTCCTGTCAAAAGGACCAATTACTCTCTAATGTCGTCATTCAAAGTGTATGCTTTTACATCCCTTAGCCCTTTGCCCCAATGTAAAACTCTCTTCCATAGTCATTCTCACTGTTCGTGCCTTTCTAAAAGCTTGAGAAACCCCTGTAACCTCGTACATTTCTACCTGTCAAAGTTTCACAACTTTGTCTTTTTGCTCTTAAGTCTGTTGAAGTGTTTTTGTTTACACTGTTGGCTCTCTCCTAGCTGCAGACGCTTCCCTAACCTCTGCTCTCTCTCTACCTTCAGGATATCCAGACCACATGGTGTTTTCAGAGTTCCGCAGGCGCTTTGATGTCCTGGCACCGCATCTGACCAAAAAGCACGGCCGCCACTACATTGTCACAGATGAGAAGAGGGTGAGTGTTTGGCAGGGTTAGCCTGATGCTTTGGAGTGCTGCTGTCTGTGGCTGGACAGTGACTGCTAATATGATGGAAACAACTCTCTTTCCAACCTTTGTGGGATTCCATACATTAAGACGTTAAAAATGCATTACTCATGGCTGTGATTTTGATTGTTGTAGTAGGTGTCATGGATTTGAAAGGATAAGGCTCCTTTTATTTTTTGTTTTTCACATTGTCAACAAATCCCACGGAAAGACTAAAACGTTGTGTTACTTATTTTAGTTATGTTAGTCCCTCAGCTCTGTCTGTGGCTGTCAGCCCCAGGCCCATTGGTCCCTACTGAAGACATAAATGTTCAGTAGGAACCACACAGCTCACAAATATATCACAAATATATAGTTTCACTTAAAAAAAAAAGATAAAGATAAACTACAGTGTGTGTGTTCATGGTAATGGAGCAACATGTCACGCAGTGCAACGGTGTGGCTCACTGATGTGTGATCAGGCTTTGGGTACACAGACAATACTTGTTAGTAGGATACATTCGTTGTTGGTTTAGGTCAGCATATGAGATTTCTTGACAGTAAAACAAATATAGAACATTAGTCTAATCTTATCCCCATGTACATATATAAATCCAGTACCCAGTGGACCCTTCGTGCCCTGTACAGTACATGACCCTATTGACTTTGTATCCCAAGCATACCCTAGCGTACCCTGTGTCCATGTGAGATTATTTCACAGAGAAAAACCTATATCGGCCATGCAACAACCATGTCATCTTTAACAACAGACAAATGAAAGTTCAGTTTCATTTTTTAAATGATTGATGCTTTGTTTGTTATTCTACCCACGCTTAATCTAGTGTAAAGTCTGACTGAAATCTTATTTCTGCTTTTCTTTATTATTTTTTTATATTTTTTTTTATCGGTTTATTGTGTTTTTTGTATTTACAGCGCAGACACACAGAACATAATCAGGAGGAAAAACTGATGCACCAAATTACAGTGAAAATTAAAAAGATAAAAGTAATGCAGCAACACATTGTTTAAAAAAAAAAGAAAACCAGCAAAATTAATAGAAATATTGTGCACAGCTCGTCTATAGATTACTTTATACATACTTAAGGCAGTGTGGGTTGTTTTTTTTTTAACTGATAAAGTTCTTGGGGGAATCCTCCACAGAGTTATTTTTCAGGAGTAAAATGAATGATCTAATCTTTTCACAGTCCCTGGGTTTTCTCTTTATGTTCATTTGTCCATAGAAGGAGTGATTGATAGTCCTTTTAACAGCTGGCTCGGAGATTGTGTTTTTATGCGTGTTCCCAAAACACAGCAATTGAAAAATAAATCTATATATTTGTCATGGAGATATGAATTTAAAACATACCACTATTTTTTTCTTGCTCATTAACATACAATAGGATTTCAGTTGTTAAAACCAAATCCTAAATGTAAATATGCTCATCATATAGAGTGTCCCAGTTCCAATACCCTTCTGGTCTCCCTTGTCTGACTGTACAACAGTATGCGTGTTTCACCAAAAGATGTCAATCATCAACACTGTGTTCACTGAAGCTTTCTGTATTGACTAAAGCTTTAAAGGTTTTTTATAAAGTCTTGCTTCACAAACTCCCCGTCAGACAGTACACGTAATGAAAACTTTGGGATGAGTGGTAAAACTTCTAGGAGACTTATCAGAACCAGATGCAGTGAAGATTTACACTGTGGCCACCTTTTATTTTTCAATGAATCTTTGTTTATTTTGACTTTTCAAAACAATATGTGAAAATCAATGATTTAAAAAAAGCAATGATATCAAATCTCATTTAAGTTGGCCATCGTTGTATTGTTTTGACTCTGGTGCATGATCAGCAGTTTATTTGCATTTTCTCCCTCAAGTATTGTCTTAACAGTGTTACGGTACATCAACTATACAATATTCATATAACGTAACATAACATGACATAACATGACATATATTATTTTCTTTAAACTGCAGTTAATAGTGTCTTCTTACAGAAAACATATTAACAATGCTTGGATGCATTGATTCATGGGGACATAAAATCTGCCTGCTCCCTAAAAGAACATTTTTTTGGTAAAAAAAAAAATGTTTAAAAAGTGAAAACAATAAGCACTAGTTGATACAAAGTTTTATTGTCAGTTGACTGATATTAAATCAACGTGCTCAATCCTGGTATATTTAGAAGATTGCTGAACCCTCTTTTGGGGGTTTGAGGATCCTCAAGAGGGAAAACATTCTCGACAGCAACAATATATACTAATAATTTTTCATGAAACATTTAAAGAAACACTCCACCTTTTTTACACATCAAGGTCAGCTTATTCGTCATAGTTCATACTACTCAGCCTGTAAAAACAATGTCTTGTTTGGCCCCAGGGTGAGCAAAAAAAAGCCTCACAAGTTTAAGTTTATAGACTACCGAAGGCCTGTGTTACAAAGATGTGGCTGTTCACCAGGCAGGGAGGGTGTAATAAAGATATGCTATTGAGTTGCATTGTGGGAAATCTAGGATTCAGTGTTTCAGAATAGATTCAGTGGATTCAGAATGTTGAACTGTAAAGTCTGGAGATTCAGTATTTCTCTCTTTGCCCTCCACATTCTAATCTCCTGATGAGAACAGAATCCCTTTATTCCTCCTCTCTTCCTGTTCTCCTCTCTCCACTGTCCTCTTCCTGTTCCAAGAGCGCTCTTGTGTGTAATTAATTATGATTGCGCAGGCTGGCAGCATACGGCTACTGTACTGATTAATTACTGGCTGTGGGAAGAGTTCTTTCTTTCCTCCGCTCTTTCCCTCTCCCCTCCCATTCCCTTGTCTCTTTCCACTTTTTTTTTTCTTGTCTCATTATCTTTCCATTCCTTTTGTATAGGAGGCAGAACAGTTTAGGAACATCCCTGAGCATATGATTAATGTCTTCTCTACATTCTGTTTAGGCAGTATATAGCAGCTTTGCACAAAGGCGCGATTAGCCTTTATGAGTGGGAGATGGGGCTGCTGGAGGAAAAACATCTCTACATTAAGGCATCTGTACCTGATGTGCTAAATCTTCTTGTCTAAAAAGTTAAAGAATGTTTTTTCTGATATTTATGAATCTAAAAACTATTGGCTGAATGCCTTTCGATTTGCGTTTGCCAGTTAAAATGCTGAATATGAAAAGAACATTGAAATGAATAGCCACTGTCAACAGAGAAGATTTAACTGGATTAATTAAGCAGATCAGTGAAATCAAGCTCTCCTCTCTTTACCACACCACGACACACTGGCCGTAAAGTGGCTCACAAGATTCCTTGGAGATGAGCTTAGAGACGATAGCCTGCTCAAAAAGAACTAATGGTACCCAGTTCTCTGGGGAGTTGGTAGAAGAAAGAAAGCAAGGAAGATGGATGAAAGGAGGCGGTCTGAGACAGAGCAGGGAATATAATTGGAGGAATAATATGAAAAAAATGGTTTTCAGAGAAAGAGAAAGCGACAGAAAGAGAATATTGGTTTGCTGAGCCCATGTGAGATTTTTTTTNNTTTTTTTGGCAAAAGCCCTCGTTCTGACGCTGACAGCCCAGTTCTGTCGGTTCCTCTTAATACATGGTGATGTAGCCATGATGTCAGTAGCCAGATGGTGTACCTGCCAAGAGCTTTTCAGACCAACCAGGCAAACAGCAGAGAGAAAATCCACTACATCATACAGGGACATACCGGTCGTCCATTAATCCCCAGCTTGGCGGTTCGATCCCCATTGGCCATTGGTGTGTGAGCGTGTGTGTGAATGGGTGAATGAGAGGCTTTGTTGGGTAAGGTAGAAAAGCGCTATATATGTGCAGTCCATTTACTATTTACAACATTCATGTCAGTGTCTTTCCCCGAGAGGCTGAAACCTCAGTGGAACCTGACATGTTCCATATGTATTATTATCATGCCTTACTATTATTATAAGGAGCTAACCGTCACACATTTCACTATGATTATACCCAGTATGATTATATGAGACAAATAAAACTAAACTTGTAAACTCATCCTGATTTTCAGTGGAGAGTTTGGACCTTTTGTAAGAAGGTCGTTTTGACAATTTTTTAGAGTGTGGTACACTTTCACTTTGTACTCCTGTCAGTCGGTCGATCTGTCAATCTGATCAAAGCCTAGAATCAGAGTGAGATATCTCAACAAGTCCCCCAGCAAGTTGGGGACTCCCAAGAGACAGTAAAAGAGAAAAAGAAAACATTGGTCAAAAACAAAGTAGCAGAGGTTGATATATCCGGACTTTTATTCGTTCTATGGGTCAAACCAAAAATGCTGGATCCCACACTTCCAATAATGCAATTTGATAGTGTCTTTTGTTAGACCTTATCTGTCTGGTAAAAGCCAACATTTTTCAGACTCCATGCCCAAACTTTGTAATGCAGGCTTTCTGTTAAATGAATCTGACATTTCCAACCGGTCACGTTCCCTCTCTTAATGATGTTTGTGACCCCCTGACCTTTCCTCCAGTGGCACCATCATGACAACATTTTCATTTATACATGTTTATATCAAAATCTGATGGACAGAATGCCACAAAATGTACTGAGCACATTCATGCTTCCTAGAGCACAAATCCTTTCCATTTTGGACACTCCATGAGCTTTCCTCTAGAATACGCAAATCAAAATGTACTCAAATCAATATCTCAAAATCCTATTGACGGATTGCCATAAAATTTGCTTAAAGGTCCCTTGAAATGGTATCATTAGATTCTAAATGTGATGTATTTCCAAGTTGTAGCAGGATATTAGAAAGAAAGTGAACAATCTCAGAGAATTATGGTTTATTACAACTTGGATTGTACTTTTCAGTCAGATGATCGTAGAAGCTTTAGACAAACCCCCAGTTAGTCAACCTTTTCTGTCTGATTTCTTTTTGGCGATTGCATATTCCCAGATCTCTTTAAGTGTAAATCAATGGGCTGTTAGTTATTAAGAGAAAGGCAGTTGGTTTAATAGGACAGGCACATGGTAAAAAAAATGGTGATGCCTTTTATTGGTTGAACTTTTTATTTACACACTAGTGCAGCATTACATCACCCCTGAGGATGCACTGTTTGTCAGGAGGTAGCAGTAGGTGTACATCCCCAATTCATGGGGTAAACCCATTGGATTTGTATCTGATAATCCTTAAGATTTTCATCATATCTAACCCCAGTTTTGATACTTAATTGTTACTGTTATTGCTACTGTCTTTGGAATTTAAATTGTGTACGTACTGGATGAGATGCAGAAGACAAAAGCAATTTCTCTTCTGTTGCATTTCTGACAGAGTAGCCCCAGTGGTTAATATGGATGTAATTTTAAGGGACTTATTATTTAAACACATTTTCTAGTCACTAGTAACTACAGGTATCGCCAGATCAGTCAAATCTTAAGAATTCAAATGTCCCTTGGCCTTTTCTGTAGCACCACCCCAGGGCAAACTTTATATTTTTAGCCTTACTACTGGTAAGGCTCTAAGAATAGCCAATTTCAACACTTAATTAACAGTCAACACTATAATATCTATTGCCCCCCTTGTGGGAAGTAAGGATTAGTCTTTTTCTTCTTTATAGCCTTTTTTTAACAAATATTTTTCAGATTTTGAGATTCTTAATCCTCAATCCCAGCATCAGCCCTCAAAAACCTCTAAGTTGGGCCCCAGCAACAAAACCGTCTGTCTTCTAAAGGTTGACACCATAGATGAAACCTGACAGAAAAGGGACCTGAGAAGCTTCTCTGTCTGACTTGTTTTGTGCTTTCAAGTCCCTCGAGGCAGACTGGGGAGAGTGTGTGTGTTTGTGTTACTGTAGATGGTGTTAAGGGGAAATAGTGTTTCTTGCTATAGCACCAAGCTAGCATCCTTTGGGCAACTAGGTCATGTGATCTGCCCTGGAAGCCCTGGAAAAAAACATGGTTGTTGTTGTTTATCTGTCTATTGACTGTTTGTTCTGCTGGTTTCCAGGCAGTGGAAGAGTTGCTGGAGTCCTTGGAACTGGAGAAGAGCAGCTACCACATGGGGCTGAGCAGGGTGAGTGGAGTCACATGCACATGCACACTTTTCATCTCATTATACATATAAGGACTGTTACCATAATGCTGTAATTTCTGAAATTGTGGCCAACCTTAACTGCAGAGAAAAGCCTTTATTTGAAACAGGCATATATAAGTAAAAGGCACTGTTACTAGTGTACTTTTGTATTCATATTTTAGTAAGATATCTCCCTGTTTGCCACTGTGCTTTTGATTTTCTGTTGATGTTGTCTGCTGCTCTTGCAAACTCAGCACTTCCTGCACAACACCTAATTCATGTCATACCAATCGTTTCTACTTTGCCCTCTTTACATGTTACAAAGCTGTCAGTAGAACTCAACACCTCCTGCACAGATGTTTTATTTTATAAGCCTTACAGAGTCTCAAAGGATATAATCCCTCCCTTTCCTGGTAGGCTCTTAATGTATAATCACATTGAAAGCCTTCCAGTGGCTCAAAGAGTATAATATCTTACTTTCGTGGTAGGCATTTAATGTGAAAAAGGAAGCATTGAGGCTAATTTATCATGTGAACTATTATAGTACATGAAATTCCACCTCAATGTTTTTTACCCAGCCTTTATTAGGGACCAGTCTTTTTTTTGTTTGTATAGGCAGTTATTTGAATACTGGTTTTCATTTGAGAATTTTCAGCATTAAGTTTAAACCCAAGTCCTTTCCCTTACCTGCCTTCAACCAATACCCTAGTTCAGTCATACAGTATTTCTAACCTTAAACCTCAACCCTAGAAGTTCTCGAAATCTGTACCAGTTCATACATACTTACAAATGAGTTCTGACATCTCTTCTTAAATTTACAATTAACCCTTTGTGGGAATGAGTATTCACAATGTGACTCTCCCTAAGCCCCCCCATTTTTTTCCCTTTCTTTTGACATCAAGAGGCAGTTCATTGCAGGAAATCCTGAAAGCTGACATAAAACACTCCACGATTTATATCAAATCGGGTAAAAGCTCTCTGCATGGACAGCTTGCCCTGACCAAACATTTTTGGCAGTTGCGTCTTTTGTGTCGCCATCAAGGAGAGTGTTGGCCTCAAGTCCCAAGGTCTTTTCACTTGGTGACACTCTCAATTAAAGAGATAATTAGAAAACGTTTTCCATTCTGTTGTCCTACCTTTCTATCAAAAGGTGTGGCGGGCATCGAGAAATTAGTGTTGTTTTGGTGCTCTGCAGTGATAAGTCTTCATACTTCCATTCTCACCTTCATTAGTCCTGGTGTGTTTTATTTTTTAATCTTTTTCTTTTTATGGGGAGGAGCTGATCTTTGTGGCTCTCTGTATCTGTGACCCTTGCCAAGCAGCAGTCAGACACTGCCAGACTCCAACTATTTGAGATTAAAAAAACAGCTAATCACAAGGAAAAAGACAAGCTGATGGTTTTGTTAATTAGATCTCTGAATGTCTGTGGAATAAAGAACAGTGTGCGCCTTAAGCTGTCAATTAGAGAAGTTTCTTGGCAGATATTGTGGGGAGTTTAACCTTGTCTTAGTGTTGGTGTATGTCAGTCTATACTTGGCCCACTACTTTCCCCAAGTTCAGATAAAGTTCTGAATCAGAACTTTTTTGTTTTGTGGTGTTCATAATACTAATGTTACTAATGCCTCTTGTTTGACATTATTTTTACTGGCTGACGAGACACACACAGGTCCAACCAGCCCACGTGGGAATACAAAGTGCCACCAACCACACACTAGGCCACTTACTCTATCTCATTATTGTGTGTACCTCATGCAGTGTGGGAGTTACTTTAAATAATGAATAAATGAGCTGCCATATGATTAAGCTACCATATGATTAATACACTAGCTTTAAACTACTAATGCATCAGTCATAATCTGACGATCTGGCAACTTTCTAGACATGTGTGCCAGAATTCCCCTTTGTCTTTTTTGCATCTTTGTAGTCTTGTCGCAATTCATTTTACAGACTTCTTGGCGAGAGATTGGGGAGGGGGTTGGGTGCAGCCAGGAGGAGGTTTTTTGCATCGCCTTCAAATGTTACCGTTCAGGACTGGTCAGATGACCGTAACTAGTTCAAGCATACTGAACCCTTAACTCTGTCAAAAATCTGTCCATTTGCTTACAGTCTCTAACACCAGCAATTAAACCCATCCCATGGTAGAACATTTTTTCCAGTGTTTGTGCAACCTTTGACAAACAAGACTAGGTCGAAACCTCGTATATGGCTGGACCGTGTATGGTCAATGTGCTAAATTGTGGCCAAGTTGTTGCATGGATAATCGGTGTTTGTGTCTACAATGTGAATTCCTGGGTATTAAATGTTCATCTGCAATTTTCTGTAGGGGTACCATTAATATTTGTTCTTAAAGTGTACTGAGGTAGTATACTACATAACACGGCTAAGCAACATTTGAGTCAAAAAATGTTATAAATGCAGTTGCGAGAACAAAACTCTCCACTCATGTCTTAAGACATTTGATTTAAAAGAGAACGTATAATGAAGTAAATAACACTCAGTAATAGTAAATGGTAGAGTTTAATTAGTCAGTATATTATACCGTTTATACAAGGTGAAAGGTATGAGCATGACATACAGTATGTAAAGTTGAAAATATTTTTCTGTTTTTTATTGGACCATGTGTATTAAAAGAATACACAATAAAATTGGTGTGTAACAATATATACATACATAGATGATTAATAATGATGTAGGTAAATGACTAGAAAAATATTAATGATGTAATTGGGTTGTTAGGAAAGGGGTGAAGATCACATAGAAATGAAAGTTAGGTGTAGTTCTTTTCAATATGTTGATGAGTTTAGGTTGTATTATTATATGTCAGTTTCAAAGTATGAAGCACTATGTGAGTGGATGTAGGAGGGACTTTGTTCATACAAGCTAAAGCACCATTTGTTTTGCTCAAAATCATCATCATTACACTTTCTCCTCGTAACGTTGCTTGGCTTCTACCAGCAGTTTGTTATAATATGCTGTGTATGCCTGCCGCCATCTGTCTACGATACGCTACACCAAATACAACATGGCGACGACCATTCCAACATAAACTTTGGGTCACTCCTAGATTTACATTGCACACACTGGGTGAAGACATAACATTAAAACACTTGAATTCAGAAGTCTTTAGTCCTCAGATAGTAGTATCCAAGACCAGCAGGATGTCCTGTTCCTAGTGTGCAATAAATTTGGAATGAATGGCAGTCAATCAGTGGAACCAAAACAAAACAAAAAAAAAATAAATTTGCACCTATTCATTTTGAAAGAGCAACGGCCAATGGGGAAACTCCAACACTTGACTGAGTAATGGTGTAACTTTACCACTCAGTCAGTCAGTCCGTCAGTAAGGGACAGACTTCAGCGTTTTTTAGGGCTCCAGCCAAAAAGCGAATAGACACTGGGACAACACACATGCTGTGATTTCTTACTGCAAATGACTAATAAAGATTTTTTTACTGCCAAGCTACTTTCTAAGGGCATGTACACAACTCTCTGTCTTTTCAGTGTGGTTGATACTGTAGATGTAGTAATAACCACAAAGGCTTTTTATTGTCACAGCAGTAAGAGTTTCCTCTTTGAGTCAGTTAACGTCCATTGCAATACATGGCACAAAGTGAACCCTTTTTGTTATCTAATTTACTGCTAATCTCTCGAGCTGGAAAAGATAACATACAACATTGTATTGTGTGTTAGTTTTGTTGTAAGAATGCTTATCATCCAAAATAAAAGTGTCACCCATCACACATAAAGTAAAGTGTGGAATGTGCAGGTGGCTGCATCTTCTGGCTGGCAGATGACCCACCTCTCACTGCCAAACTGCGTCTGTGGTTCACTGCCAACTTGTATGTGGCTCTCTGCCTGATATCATTAAACCACCCCCACGCTGACAAATGGGTCTCCAAGGAGCACTGCAGTTCATGTTAACCAGATGTGTTATCTCCTTTCAGGCTAGTTTGACATTATCTGCCTACGGCAGCATTTCCCACTGGAGGAGAATTTATTGATGGTGGTTGAATCCATGGATAGGGAGGGGAAAAGGATATTTTGTACTGTTTATAACTTACTCCACACGTACACAGGTATTTTTTTAACGGATATTTTTCCCCTCGGTTTTTAAAAATTCCGTCCACACGACCTTCATTTTACAAAATATCTCCGTCCACACGAGAACGCAAAACGATTGACGAGTGACCATGTCGGGCTAGTAGGTGTCAATGAACTCTGCGTCAACAATATGTCAAATACCACGAAAAATATTCTGAGCATACGTAGTGAGCTTATTTTCCTTTGGCGGTAGTAACTTAAAAAGAGAAGCTAATTATTTATTTATTTAGAGTTATTTGACAACTTTGACAACTGCTAATTAGACCTAGCAGTGCTAACCAAACGTAAACGAACCGGTAGACCGCCATTATTGTTGTTGTTTCAGGCACATGCTCATTACACAAAGCAACAATGGGCATGCGCAAATTGAGGTGAAGGCGTCATCGTTTCTCAAACGCTCCGTTTTACTCCGTTTTACTCCGTTTTCCATGTCTACACGTCAACACTGGTTTCTGAAAATCTTCACCTTGGAAGGATTTTTCAAAAAGGTCCATTTTCAGTGACCTAAGACGCAGTTTGCCCGTGGACAAAAGGCCAAAATGCATAGAAAAAGCGACATTTTTAAAAATGCCCGTGTACGTGTGCGCTAGGCCTTAGTCGTTTGTTCTTCACTAACCACAATATACACAATAGAATCCCTACTTCGCTCTGTTACCGTGAATATTTCTTTCCGACGTGCGATCACTGTGCAACAAACTGGATGAACTTCAGCTACTGGTGGGGAATATTTTGGTCCACTACAATCAGCATGGCTTATCACACTGTCCCCTGCGCTGCACTGGGTCAGTCTGACCACATCATGGTCCACCTGATTCCTGTATACAGGCAGAAAAGAAAGCTCTGTAAACCTGTTATGAGGACATCTAAGAAGTGGAACTGTGAAGCCATGGACAACCTTCGGGCGTGCATGAACTGTGCAGACTGGGATGTTTTCAGGACTGCTACCAGCAGTCTGGATGAGTGCACAGAGGCTGTGATGTCATTCATCAGCTTCTGTTAGGACTGCTGCGTACCATCACACACCAGGGTAAGTTATAACAATGACAAATCCTGGTTCACAGCTAAACTCAGACAGCTAAGGTCGCAGAAGGAAGAAGCGTTTAAGAGTAGGACAGGGACAGGTTTAAAGAGTCAAAATACATGTTAAGCGAGGCGGTGAGAGAAGCTAAACGAGAGAGAAGCTGGCCCTCTCCACAACAGCCCACCTCGGAGGCCCCCTCCTCCCCTACCACAATGATGACTCTCCCCATCCTGGAGAGTGATGTTAACAGGTGTTCACAGACATCTTCAACACCTCACTGGTGACATGTTCTGCACCTTTAACAACAAACTCTCTCAGCTGAGTGTGACTGATTCCACCTGCAGGTGGATCACAGACTTATGCAGCACGTGAAGCTGGGGAAACACGTCTCTGACTCCTGGACCATCAGCACCCCAAGGATTCATCCTTTCCCCTCTGCTCTTCTCCCTGTATACCAATAGCTGCACCTCCAGTCATCAGTCCGTCAAGCTCTTGAACTTTGCTTAATGACAAGATTGTTAATGACAGGTCTGTAGTTATTAAGTCCTTGCTGGGCTCATCTCTGGTGGGGATGAGTCTGCCTACAGGTGGGAGATTGACCACCTGGTGTCCTGGTGCAGACAGAACAACTTAGAACTCAATGCTCCAAAGACAGTTGGAGGTGGTTGTGGATTTCAGGAAGAGCACAGCCCCACCCGCCCCATCACCCTGTGTGACTTCCACTTCCTGGGCACCATCATCACCCAGGACCTCAGGTGGGAGCTGAACATCAGGTCCCTCACCAACAAAGCTCAGAGGAGGATGTCCTTCCTGCGGCAGCTGAAGAAGATCAACTTGCCAGAGTCAGTGATGGTACATTTCTACACAGTCATCATTGAGTCCATCACCTCTTCCATCACTTCCATCTCTGCCTCCCACTCCAGATGCAAACTTTTTGAGTCACTCCCCTCTGGCAGTAGGCTGCGGTCCATCGGGACCAAAACCTCACGTCACAAGAACAGTTTCTTCTCAACTGCACCTGGCCTCATCAACAAGACCTGGGATCCCCACTGATACTGACTGACTCTATACATTAACATAAAGTCTACACATCTGACTGAATGCAAACGCAAGTCTTTAGGATTACTGTTTTGCACATCGCACATAATCTTTATACGTCATACTGTGAACTTTTATATTCCGTGGTCAATATTTTGCTCATTCCTAGACAAAACTGTAAATTTTTGCATAATATTTTTTCATATTTTACATTGGGTAAGAGGTGGAATGCACAAGCATTTACACCTACAGGCAATTTAGAGTCTCTGATTAATCCAACCTGCATGCCTTAGGACTTTGAGAAGAAACCAGAGCATGAGGAGGAAACACACGCCGTCTTACCATGTGGCGGCAGTGTTAACCACTGCATGATGGGGCTGAGCCCCATTTGATTGCCAGTATGTGCCTTAGAAATATCTGCTATTTGGGTACAACACTGTTGCACAGTGGTGAAGTTACAAGATCCGCATGACATCTAAACAAGAACCCTAATTCCTGGCAATACTCCAAGCCATCCTTTGCTCAGCCAATTTTGAAAATTAGAGTCAGAGTTAGGAACAGTCACATTCTGTGAAGGACAAAGCGTCACTCAAACTCTGCTTAATGAATCTACTTCCACAAAGAGCTGCCAGCTAATTCAGGGCTGAGGAACAGAGAAATGTCTTTCCACAGACACAAATTATCAAGAAGGAAGTAGAGGCATTATGATGGCTTTTAGAGGGGGCCCAGTGTCAGCCTGTCGTGACTCTTTAAAGTCAAAAATGAAATTGTGCACTCATTGGAATTCAGGAAGTAGCATTACTGCTGCCCAAATCAGCAGAAAATGAGATAAAAGACACAGGAATCTTTTTGGACAAGACTATACACCGATCAGCCACAACATTAACTGCACCCGTACAATCTAATGTGATCCAATACAACAGCTCTGCCATAAATTCTACTTTTATGAAGCTTATAATGTTTCAGTTTTTGTCGACACTGTCAAAAAGGTAATAATTCTACTTTATGTTTATTATTGAGGTTGTAGTGGGTGGTGGTGTTGTACTGGAGTGTGTTATATTGAAAGGTGGTTTTAATATTCTGCCCCTCTAATGGGGTGAACAAAATATTAAAAAATGCAAATGAATTTTTGCGAGATTTTTCGCATTTGGTAGGTGGCATATTTACCTGGATTTGACAGTGATCTCCTGCCAGCATGAACAGGTCGCCCAGCTCTGTCTTAGTGCTAGGGATTCTCATCCTTTCATTGAAATACATTGAGTTCAAATGTTAACGTGCTACAGCGCATCTTTTCTGCATGGTATCTGACCATGCTATCAGTTGAAGTGCTGTTCACACAAGGTGGCAGTAGACAAAGCCCTTCCAGAGTCTGGGGTGGTTCAGGAGTAGTCTAGTATTCAGCACCGGAGCAGAGAGAATTGGAGGGGCAAGCAGAAATGTCAAAACAGAAGCATTTCTATTCCCACTCACTAGCTTATACATGAAAGTGATTGGATATTGACTTCTCTGTGAAATTGTTAAGTGCAGGGTTGGCATGTCTCCATTTAGGCAGCTAGATCAGTGAACATGTTTTTTTCAGGGTTACAAAAAATCTCTTATTGTAGTTGTTGATTGCATCAGAAGGGCATACACTACGTTTTCTTCAAACCTGATCAACACGGAGCTTAGGAGATCTCTAAAAAAGGGTTTCAAATGAGCTGAAATCCACTTGAAATCTTGGCAAGTTTGCATCACTTGCTCACTTATTTGAAAGTTTAAATTCTATGATTCTTTGTTAGTGGAAGTTAAGAACAATTTTCCCCTAACTGACAAATGTGTATGTGTGTGTATATGTGTGTAGCCATGTGCCCCTACCTTCAAGAAATAAATTATGTGTGACTTTATCTTAACTCTCCCTCTACTCCTGCAGGTGTTCTTCAGAGCGGGGACTCTGTCCAGGCTGGAGGAGCAGCGGGACGTTCAGACCAGGAGGAACATCTCTCTGTTCCAGGCTGCCTGCAGGGGATACCTGGCAAGGCAGGCCTTCAAGAAGAGGAAGGTAAGACTGCTGCACATAGTGGGTAGGATCACCTCAAGAGATCTGAAGGGTTCATTATTATAGCCTCATTTTTACTGCAGTTTAAAATTAAGCATATTTTTCTTGGCATACTTGATAAAGAACAAATAACAAACATTAGGAACACCTGTTTTGTGGTGGTAATTGTAATCAATATGGGGAAAACAACATATACAGGGAAACGTCACACAATACCCCATTTTCAACAAAAATCACCATAAGTTTTATAATGCTGGTATATACTGGTGGGGTATCTGTTTTAAGCCGATTTCGTAATATAGGTAGCCTGTGGCCCAAGCTTCATACATGGAGAAATTATAATTGTTCTTATCTGCCATCCACCTGGTTTAATTACATGGATAATCTACAGAGCTTAATGCCATAGCCTCACATCATTTCCATTTTATAGTGAGTGTTAAGATGTAAGACAGAGTTGCAGCTGTTGTGGCATTTGGGGTTTACATTCTTGATTCAAAGATACATCCTGGGATGTGCTGGGATACCTCATTAGTGATGCTACCTGAGGTCATTGGGTGTTTGTTTCGGGTCTTTCAACATCATACACCCTCGCTGAGACGTCCCAGACGGGGTCCTAGCAGGGGTCCTAGCAGCACTGGCCCATGGATCACCCCTCCTGATCCATAGCCATCTTGAGAACCTCTCAGCAGCCTCTGTGGTGGACTGGATGGCTTTTCTCTTTGCAGCACAACTGCTATACATGAGCGTCTCAAAAGTAGCTCTCCGCTGCTGTCTCGTCAGAGCTGTATGAATCCGGCTAGTATTGTATATTGATATCCGGCTAGTATTTGGACTATTACAGTGAGTTAACTAAAGGCTAATCAGAAAATCGATAAATTAATCGAAAAAATAATCGTTAGATTANCAGATGCTAATGGCTAACTATGGCAACGCCGCTTTCCAGCACTTTTGCAGGCTGTAAGCAGTTTGTTTATGTGCATATAGACCTATAAAACTAAATGACGTAGATTTCCGTCGACGTTACGGTGTAAGTCAGTGTAAGCAACTTTTTGCAGATAAATAAAGTGCATTTCCGATTACAATCGGCACTAACCAATCAATCAATCAGTCAAGTTTATTTGTCACATGTAATCATATAAGGTACAATCACAGTGAAATGTACTAAGTAAATCTACGGTAATTAATGGCAGAATGAAGTAAACAACATCTTTCCTAATTAGGCCTACACTGCATAAATCTTCACACATGGACATTTGTATTACTGATAGATGCCTTTTAATTCTTGGCACTTAATTTTTTTATGTTGGGAAATTTTTATTTGTAAAATAAGTATTTTTATGAAAAAATGCTTGAATAAAAGGTTGAAAGATTAATGGTAGAAGTTATGGTTGTTATTTATTGATAAGTTAACTAAAGGCTAATCAGAAAATCGATAAATTAATCGAAAAAATAATCGTTAGATTAATTGACTAATCGAAAAATAATCGATAGATTAATCGATAAAAACACAATCGTTAGTAGCAGCCGTAGTGTTATGTGGCCCGGGAACTTCACAAATTGACAGTGCTGAGCAGGCCTGTTGATGTTCCTGGCTGCTAGAAGTAAATAACGCAGGTTTGCAAATAAAAATCGTGCATGTGCAATCATTTTGCATGTGTTTTATGTGGAAGGAAATACACACGTTTATTAGAGCTCAAGGACACACACAATGGGCCTCATGCAAGAACATTTTCGTACTCTTATCTTAACTTTCTCTTTTCATACGGTTGGCTCGTACGACTGTGCCACGGCAGATTCAGCAAACGCTCCTAACTTCAGATTACTGTGTAAATGACCTGCGTAAACATTACACTTCCTGTTGATCTCATTACATACAAAGACAAATGAACCTTTAATTACGCAATCTAACTAAACTACATTGGCTGGGGCCAGGTTCCAGCTTTGAAGGTGGTCAGTTTTACCTCGTATTTCATATTTTAACTTACAACATAGCCAGTTGCCTCTTTTCAGGTGACTCCATCCTGACCAGGGCATTGCACACACATAGTTCACGCTATGCTGCATAGGTCCCTCCCTCTTTTGCACACCCACCCGCCCCAACCAGTTGGAGTCACCCGTTCAGTGACAAAGACATGATCCCTCACTGACTTCCCACCCACAGTCAATGCCAAATTCATTTCTTGGTCAAGCTGGAAGAAATGCTGCCAGACTATGATCCCCGGTCCCTGTGGTGGTGGGCGAGTCCTTTATTCTGTGTTAATGTGTTTCCTGTGTTTTCAACATGGCATTTGAGCTTTATTGGACAGTTCACAGTGGAATGAAAAGGTGTTGAAACCCAAGGAGATGCATTTACATTGTAGCCAAATGAGCTTTTGGGTGCTTTACAAGTTGCCCTTGTAGAGTATTTTGCCTTTGCCATTTTCTTCTCTCTGCCCACGTTGGTCTGGTGTGTGTGTGTGTGTGTGTGTGTGTGTGTGTGNGTGTGTGTTTGTGTGTGTGGTGTGTGTGTTGTTCCACCAGAGTGAGCCTGACAAGTGGAAAACATTGCCGCTGTGTGCTGACTGACTCTTGAAGATGCCAGAGGGGATCTGTTGACTTTCTGTGTGTGTGTTACTTCATAGAAGCTTTGATGTTGCTTGTGGAAGTTTTCTCATGTGAGCACACAGTTCATTTGGTGCACAGTTTTTGTATATCTAGTAAATGTGTGTGTGTGCATGTCTGTGTGTGTGTGTGTGACTGAGTAGAGATTAAGCTTTGGATCCCCGTTCCCCTTTTTAGTACCATTTCTATTAAGTCTGTCTTGCTGCACTGGGCTCAGGCCTGCCAAATAAAATTACCTTTCAAGGGCATTTGAGTTTCACTACTCTGTCTCCCCTGAAAGACTCAGTTTGAGCCTCATCTCTCAGGGTAAATAGTAGTCTCATGTAATTGATGTAGTTTGGAATTGGGTTAATTCCTTTGTGACTGCTAGCAACTAGTTGCTAATGTGCATTTTTGTGGGATTCTGGTAGAGTCTCAGACTTGGTTCAAGATCTCAAAGCAGAGAAGAGGAAAACACACTTTCGTGGCTTTTCTAAAGCACCTCTGCATGCGTCTGTAAAGTCATTTTCTTCTCACGGCTCAGTGGATTGAGAAGCTGAGATAACCCTTATTACATCACTATGACATTATCTGGGTTAGTTTTTCAGACTTGACAAAGCTCCTTTAGAGCCACAGAAGATATTCTACAACTGTTTTCGCAAGCTTAGCAGTGAAAGTGAATAGAATATTGTTTGTGGTGCTCACACCATTGAAAAATTCAAAAGAAACATGTCTTTCCCAAAACAGTGTCCTGATTAGTCAGGACAATCCACAGACCCCGGTGTCAGCAGTCTTCATAGGGATTATATCTTCAGTAGGTAGTAGTTCAAATGCAAATTTATCACACTGAGGTCTGTGTGCATCAGAAACTAAATTCAATTCATCTCCATTGTATTGAGAATATCTTAAAACTGGACAAATATAGCTAAAACTATTTGCACTAGAGAAAAGTGATACACATATGTTTGTAATTTGGGTTATCCAACTCTATTTTGTGCTGTTTTTTACCTCAAATTTGGATTCTCCTATAAAAGAGCACTCTTTCCATGAACTGTCTATAGTAACATACAGTAGATATGAGCACTCCTGGTTAGTGTGTACTGCCAAATAGGTTCCTTATTGACAAAAACTAAAACTAGTAAGTGCAAAATGAATGCTTGGTTTTTGAGATTTGAGAGTTTGCAGGGACAGATTTAATTATTTCAAAATGTAATGATAATCCCCATAGTTTGATTTTTACTAGTTTTAATTTGAAAAGATTGGTCAGCACAGAACAAGTTTGAGAGGAAGTACTGTAAGGTTCGACCTCAGGCTGCGCACAGGTTGGTAAGGGGAGAGCAACCCTGAAATATAATCTGGAGCCATGAAGAGCCTTCAAAGTAATAAAAAAATATCTATCAGTGAATCTGAAAATCAATCCTAAAGTAAACTGGTAACCAGTGTAGTGATACTAAAAGACAGTCACTAGTTTGAGCCTTTTGAGTGATTTCTGGTTTACACTTAACAGAACTGTGCAGTAGTCGAGTCGTGAGGAGAGAAAGGCATGAGTAACATCCTTAATATCTTTAGGGGTGGCAGTAGCTCAGACTGTGGGGACTTGGCTTGCTTGGCTTGGCTGTGCTATGTGGCAACCCCATCACTCTGACATCTCTCCACAATTATGGTCCTGTTTGTGCATGTGTGTGTATTTCGGGCCTGTGTGTGTACGTGAGAAAGAAAATCACAACAAAAATATTCTTCCTCTAAAAACTGGTTGAGGGTCGGTCAGGCTTCACAGTCATCTGCGTATCACTGTAATGTAACACCATCATCACCGCCATCTGCGTATGATGTGACCAAGGGGAACATAAGGAAAATAAAAATGGTCCTACAATTGAGCTCCACATGTTATCGGGGAGATCCTGCAGCTTTTTATCTAACAGCTCACTGTGGCTTCTCCTTCTTGTTCCATTACAGTACACACTGCGACATTTAAAAGTGATCTGCTGATGAAAAATGTGTAAAATAATCATTGTCTTGTTTTGTAGAGGCATTTTTGATGAACGATTGTGGTGATCAGTGAGATCAAATATCAATTTCCTGTGAATCCCTCCCTCTTCCCGGTGTACTCCATCATCTTTTTCATTTGACTAATACTATGAAGATAGGAGTCTGACAGCCAGATATAGGTTTGTCCTGTAAAAGTCTGTCTGAAAGCAGTCTCTCTTATTCTAGAATCTGTCAAAACAGCTGGTGAAAATAGTAATGGCAGATTTCAAACTGACCATATACCAAATCAGGATTTTCTCTCAAAAGTTGTTCTTCACTCACAAATCTGTCCCTGTGCATTAGGATGTAAGGACCAAAGCTTTCATTTTTAGTAATTTTGTCATTGATAAACGTCAATACCCACCCAGAAAGGTTTTTTTTATTTTTTTTTAGGCACAACACAAAATCAATTAGTTGGTCCCACCATCTAGTCTGTTTGCTACTACCCCCACCCGACTGGGGGAGCAGCATTTAAAGCACTCTGGGAAATAAGTGAGAGGGAGGATGACAGTGGGAAAAGGAAAGAAAGGAAGGGAAACTGGAGAAAGTCTGTGCCTCGCCATGGGGAAATAGACAAATAGAAGAGATCCGCTGGCTGCTTTGAAGCCCTGCAGTCTGTCTCTCCTCTCTCTATCTCTTTGACATTCATGGGGAATAGTTGAGAGTGGAGGAGCATGGGGGATTCCACTGCCAGCCAACAAACACTGAGCCTAATTAAATAGTTGCCTAAAGACAGAACCCCCACCCCACCTCCACCCCCCCACTGGGAACAGGTGGGCTCAGGCAGACGCTGCTGCTTGATGTGTTTGGGTGTGTGTGTGTGAGTGTGTGTGTGGCGATGTGTATTATACTTTACATTACTGCTATTTATGTAGAAGGTGTTAATGAGTGATTAGCAAACAATGGGAGGGTTTTACCGACTGCTAGTGAGTCATAATGAGCTGCATTAAAATGTAACCAAACACACGAACTGTCACCATGTTTGGTATTACAGGTGTAAGTAGGCCAAGCATGCAGAGGACATATTTGTGCCTATCAGGGCTTCAACAGCATAACAATAAGAGTGTTTCAATTTACGCATTAAAAAAATGCCGCTTAAAGTTATAGTCTCGAAGATTTTCATTTCGTTGTCTTTCGCAGCACCTATAGTGATAATCAGTAGTTGCAGGTGTGTTTTTGGACCTCACTTCAGTTTCAAGTTTCATCGTCTGTAGTCATCGATCTTTTCTTTGTTTGTTCAGCCATAGTAACTGTTTACTCACAACGCTAGCAGAGACGGGAAAAAACAGTACGCCGCTTCACACACAGGTGAGCTGAAGAGCGAGTCTGCCCAACTCTGTGCCACTTGTGATTTTTCCGGGAAAGTCGCCACCGACACCCGGGTCATAATACTGCAAATGCTGGAGGCTTTCATCAGTGGGCCATAGACTCACCATTGTGTTGCATCATTCGGCGACAGATAGTGACTTAACAGACGTTTATTTAAATGAAAATCTTCAAGATTATAACTTTAAGTTAAAAAACTTGATTAGAGCAAAATGTGACTAAGTGCAATGGAAACAGACTTGACGAATAAATGATGATGTACATGAAGGGTTTGACTTCAATGTCCACTTAAGCTTGAGCTCCACTGAGGAGACTTAAAGATGTGTGTGGACCAATGAGGAGACTGTAATGTACCTTAAATTAATACATGAAACAAACAGAAATGCCATATTTCCACCACGTTTTCTAAATTGTTTTCCACTGTACATCATCAGATTGTAACACACATAGAGATTAAACATACCTCCCATCCTCTCATCAGACGCCCCTCCATACAGGTAGGAGTAGAGCTGTGCACTGACCGAAATTAGGTACTTTAAAGATGTCATGAATTGCATTCTCATATTGATATTAAATCAAAATGTTGCCAATGTTGAACTGCATATTGTTAAGGCAAACTTTGACTTTTTTTGTTTTCTTGCAATAAATAAAATAGTTTTGTATTAAAAACACATTTATATTTCTATTATCTCTCTCTGTTTAAGGTATCAAAAAAAGTTTTGATCTGGTATCAGTGCCAAACTTCAAGTGTGGTACAATATTGGCACTAGTATTAAAACATTTCATTGTAACACACACAGACAATGCATAAACGTTAGGTCCTCTCAAGATAACCCTTCATCAAGTTGTTTCAAATCAATTTCAGATTTTAAAAAACTTCATTCAAAAGAAAAAGAATTTACAGGAAAAAAAGGGAGAAATTTCAAATTGGTGTGTTTAAATTGATTAACTGCGTTACAGTTGGCATTCCCCAGTAAACTGATATCTTAAACATATAAATAAGAAACCTGAGGCCTGTACTACGAAGCGAGTTCAACATACCCAGGGTATCTTTTCGTTATCTGGCTTCACTTAACCTAACAAAGGCAATCCTGCCAAGCGGTCTTACGACGCTGGTTATCAATTTGGTAAATCAACCCAGGGTTTCCCAATCTAGTTATGAGCGCGTTCACATAAAAGGGGCAGTGTTTGTAGCATATGACCAATCGCAATCATAGACAAGCAGAGCAGCGTATTTTTCAAACAAAGAGACAACTATAATATTAGACAAATACGAAGAAGTGAAACACATAATCCAGCTAAAAGCAACAGCTGCCAAATGCAGGAAGGACAGCTGGCAAAAAATCACCGACTGTGTGAATGCGTAAATTAAAAGGCTTATGATATCACTGCCCATCATTAGGGCGCGAGGAGATCTGATTAATTACATTTGTGTATTCCATTAAATTAATGTGTTGCTTAGATGTATTCTTATGGCGTGAATGACAATTTTAGCCTCATTCTTTCAGCTGTAACCCCGGCGGTGTCAAACGGACTTGGGAGCAAATAAAAACTAAATATAAAAACATAATTCAAAGCGGTAAGTAGACTTACTTTCATATCTTATAAGTACAACAAGTACAAGGCTTTAGTGCTTCAGTCAGTCTCTGTTGTAGGATGATATCGGTAGCCTATACAAAAGCTCAGTGAAATGACTTTGACACTGCTTAAGAAAAAAATGAAATGACCAAAGTACAGCAAGTCAATGCATCCAGTCTGCGCGACTGTACACACACGACTCCGACGTGTCGCACTCCGAGCTCCACGGGATCTTCTATGATTGGTTATGACATTTTCCAAGAGAATTGATTGGTCAGTAGGCGGTGCTTTTATCTCTTATCTCGAACCTCCGGCGCAGGTTATGTTTGCAGCATAAGCTACCATGGCAATTTACCCCGGTAAGAAGTGAACCACCGTCGTAGTCCTGAAAACCCAGGGTTAACCCTGAAGTTAGCTCGCTAACCTCAAATCCTGCTTCGTAGTACAGGCCTCTGGTCTCCATCATCGGGGTAGGGAAATAAGGAAATCTGATTTCACAGCTGGATTCACCTGGAGAAAATGGATTTCTCGGTCATGTATACAGATACCCAAGTTTCTGATGGGCTGTTAACATGTGAGCTTGTGCAGGACAAAGACTTCAGACAGGGAAAGTAACAGCAGAGCGGGTAGATGAAAGGAGACATTACATAAGACATTACATTTATTTAGCTGATGCCTTTATCCAAAGCGACTTACAATAAGTGCATTCAACCATGTGGATACAACCCAAGAATTGCAAGAATGGTGCAAGTACATCAACTTCATTAAATATGGTGCTACATTTCGAAACAATAAGAGAGAGAGAGAGAGAGAGAGAAGGAGGTTTTTATGGGCCAAGCTGCAGTCTGAACAGATGAGTTTTCAGTCTGCGATGGAAGATGTGTAAAGTTTCTGCTGTCCTGATGTCAATGAGCAGCTCGTTCCACCAGCGTTAAGCCAGGACAGCAAACAGTCGTGATTTCGTTGAGCGGTAACTGGGCCCCCCTTGCAGTGAGGGAGTCATAAGCAAGCTCCCAGTAGCAGAGCATAGTGGATGGGCTAGGGTGTAAGGTTTGATCATGTCCTGGAGAGATCGTTTTCCGTGTAATTTTTGTATTCAAAATATTCCATCAATTGTCTTCTGTCACAGTTAAAACAAGTGAGCCTTGCTTCCAATATAAGGTCAGAGGTCGAGGAGAAATCTGATTACTGACCTGCTGCAGGTATACACAGGTTTGCAGATAAACATGTTCTCCAATTACCTGAGTAACCTAGCTACTTACGTTCATATAAACACACTGACAGAGGACGGATCCCTCTTCCAAGACAGCACTGCACACAGTAGGTGATATATGTACAGAGTAGACACAGTTGCAGCAGAAGAATTGCAATAGTAAGTAAGTATCAACTCTGTATAATATTAAGTAAAATAAATAAGAGTTTCAGGCAAAGTGTAAGAAGACAGTTTTTTTTAGAATTGTGTCATTTTTTTTACTAGTGCAGGGAAATGCCTCAAGTCCAACTATATTTTAAACTTAAATATGGGACAAATGTAGACTTTGTCTTGAACCAGTCCACTAAAAATGGAAAATAAAAAGACAAATATTTGCAATGTTGTTGTTTTCTTGCCCAGTTTTAAAACTGGTTGGATTCTTGAAATAGGCTTATCCATCTAGTTTTCTCTAAATAGATGGATATTAGTTTGATAATCTTTGACAACATACTTCTCATCAGACTTGTTTCTCCTCATCTCTAGCTGAAAAGTTCATTGAATATCATATCTTAAAGTTTGGTTTTGTAATCTACTTCAGTAACTGCTTGACAAGATTCTTTATCTTGAATAAGAAGGAAATGAGCCTTTCTTGAGTTGCCCTTTTTGCTGAGTGGAAGCTTGAGGGAAGAGTATTTTCTCATCAGGAAGAGTGTGTGTGAATCAGACATGAAGTTTGTGAAAGTGTTCAGATGAAGATTGAGTGAAATGGCCCAGATCAGTGTTTCAACCTGCTCTTCAAAGGCCAGACTGCTGCCACATAGATCTTTTCCCTGCCCACAGTGTTCTCCATGTGCGTTTAAACCAGTCACTGGTCTACATGGTCAACAGAAGCCCAGCTCTGTCTGTAACTGGGTTGTTTCTAATTTCCTAACCTGAAAATGGAAACAGACTTTTCCAGTTAAATGAACATTTCTAAAAACAATCCTGGGCATCATGTTTGAAAAAGACCCAGCTTTTTTTTCTGTAATAGTCTCTCTGATGAGTAACATTTCTGTAATTAGGACCTCCCAGTCATGTCAGCCTTTGCCATAGAGAGCAATTTGTCCCAATTGTGTGTTATGAATGGCTCTCCAGATTACCTGCAGTTAGGGAAGATTTCTCTTTATGCCTCTTCAACAAGCTGCCAGTGTAACATTGATGGTTTAATTTGAGCTTGAAACATTAGCAGTCTGTCTGAGATACAGTCAAACCACATGCACATATAAGCAAAGGAAGTAAAGGAAACAACTGATGATTTTTATGCACGTGTGATCATAGAGGGCTGGTAAGTGCTGACTAATCCCCTCTTTGATCATCTCTTGTCTTGAAGAAAATGGTTGAGAAAAGATTGGTTTGGTTGTACAAATGGCAGCTGTGTTGGAGTGTCTGAATCAAGGTACTTAAGATTTGCTCCACATGTCTTATTTTGAAGGAGCACCTGGTCAGCTCAAATATTTTTACATATTTGCTTAAAGCTCAAAAAGTGAAAATTGTAACACATAGTGAGCGTGGCTGACATTGCTGTGTATCAACAAAATGCATAACCTACTTACAAATACGTCCAGCAAACAATATTCAAAATGCAAATGTACCATTTGGTGTAAAATGAATTTGCTTACTTTGTCAGAAAGTCAGGAATTGTAAATGTTAGTGCCAAAAAAAAAGTCCCCCTGTCAGATCCCAGGTCAGACATTTCAGTCTCAGAGCTAATTTCATTTGTTGTAATGTCTCTCGTGCTGGTGATTTAAAGATATCATTTAATTGGCACTTGAGCACCCTGGACAACAGTGCATCATCAGTAGTGACCTCATGCTGCGCTAATGGCTGTAAATTAAAAGTCAAACCAAATTATGTCTTCATAGCTTTTTCAACAATCTGACTTTGTACTCAAAGTCATCACAAGTCATGCTGTTATTCTCTTCAACAGATAGCCTGTTGGTTTACACTCAGTTTACCCTCACTTTTTTTGGCCATTTTCGCCTGTAATTGATGGTACATAGTTGAGAGGCAGATAGGAAATGTGGGAGGAGAGAGGGGGATGATATGCAGCAAAGGTTCCTGCCAATCTTCCTGGACCTTTTAAAAGAGTACAGTATTTTTCATTGAAAAGACAAATGCTTTGGGCATGCTCCCAATGACTTGACTAATGGAAAAAATATTGAAAATGTTGCAAACACTCACCTCACCTCTCCTGCACTATATACTGTACTTATACTATAGTATGTTACATTGCTGTACTGCACTATACTGTATATTATGCTCTGCTATATCACTTAATTTCACCTTATACTATATCTCATATCCCATACTATATCATATTATATATACTTCTATTACATCTCTATATTAATACAGACAAACTAGGTTCCATTACTTAATCATATATATTAGTCTGGTGTTTGCTGTTTACATGGACCTGTTTACTCTGCTGCTATGTAATTATTGTCTCCAAATACTCTCGTATAGTTTCTATTTTGTACTCTTTTCTTATTCTAGTTTTATATACCTTATTTCTGTCATTGTGCTGTTGCAACAACCGGGATCAATATTATCTAACATTCAATGCAACTATTTGTCCAACTCATTTATAG
>NTHP01000352.1:177828-238621 GCA_003416845.1 Oplegnathus fasciatus | reverse complement strand
TTCATCTTTTGATGTCAAACCCAAATGTTTTCAGTCTACAGGAATTGGCCTCACTGTTCCAATACTTTTGGAGGGGAGTGTATACATTTGCAACATTTGCAAGTTATAGATATAGATTAGTATGAAATTGTTATTATCCCTTGCACATATAGTTTTTGACACACAGAAGTTGGGAGGTATTTATTTATTTACTGAAATCCCCATTTCAAACTAATAATGTGTTTTTGTGGCATATTTTTCCTCATTGAAATATACATGTTACATGGGAGGTATGCAGCAAGTGTGAGCATATTCAGATATGAAACAAACAAGATGAAGCAGGCTGTGACTGTGAACATGCTGATGTGACAGGAGGAGAGTGGAGGCTGAAGTATGAACGAGCCATCAGGGAGATTGAATTCACCAAGAAGAGACTGCAGCAGGAGTTCGGTGACAAGCTGGAGGTGGAGCAGCAGAACAAACGGCAGCTGGACAGGAGGGTGAGTGGACACATTGGAGAAAGTTTCAGTGATGCACACCTTCCGCTCCAAATCTATTACTTAGTTATTGTGCTCCATCTCTGATATAATGACTGTCATGCAGCTTGACTCTATGTATTACAGAATTCATTGATTTTTATTAAAGAATTGAATGAAATCACATTTCCATACATTTGTTGTTTACGGTACGAGATAAGGCTCTACCCAAATTTGACACTTTGAAGCTGAATCCAATTTGCTTGTGTTATTACAACAATTCAAATATTTGCAAAAATTAAAATTCCCAACAAACCAGAGATGTTCATAAGTAAAAACCTGAAGCCCACATCAAGTCAATAGTCCAATTCATGTTTAGAGTCTCCATAATATTACAGACTTGGTAACACCTGAATTTCCCCTCCGGGGATCAATAAAGGCTTATCTTACCTTATGTTATCTTATCTTAGTAAGGGTAGAAATCAGACTGTAGAAATTGTATTTCAGATCTTTTCTATCTTATCGTAAATTCCCAAATAGCGGTCGGGGCCTTAAATTACCTCAACTGCAGAAGGTACCAGGCCTTTATTTGAAGCAGGCTTATATTAGAGACAGGCCTTTATTTCTATTTATTCTCTGTTTGAGAAGTATATTTGCTCATATTTTAGTGTGAAGCTTCCTTCTTTTCTCATCTGCTGTTATACTGCTGCCTTGTTATATTTTTGTTACTGCATTACGCGGTTTATACAAACATAAACTCCGGCCTCTATTTGTTTGTGGCAACCACGGCCCTGGCCATTATCTGAGAATGGCTTTTATTTGACTACTGGCCTTTATTTGAGAAAATTTGGTATGTGGTGCTTAATGAGGCTACGTAAAAACCACATTTTTTTGCAGACATGGAAACTTCACCTGCAGAATGCTGAAAACATGCAGGGCCAACAGAAGAGGGCAAAACTAGTAAAACAAGTTTACTGTGATTATTAGTTGTTAGTTTTTAATTTACTTCACAATATTTCTTTTTCATTTTAGGTTTAAGTTCCTGCTTGACTTCTTACATCTCAGTCCTACTGTGTGTAAGAAACATGAAATTAAATAAACTAGTTAGTAGTATCATCATTCTCAGCAGCAGATAGCTCAAATCCTCAGCAGCTAAAACCATAAATATCTGTATGGTTAGATAGCACTATGGATATATGGGGGAAAAAATGTTGTTGGTTTGGATGAACTGATCCTTTAGACTGAACTGATTCTAATGAAATACTTTGATTTTTAAATTTTATGCAAGAAGTCTGTGTCCCATTGTGTACACTGCTGTCAGTGTAGATACGTCCTGAAATGTTGTCTCATGGCACATGGCACCACGTTTTTAATTGGCTGCTGGTTCTCATATTCAGCCATGCTAGCAGCATGGCTCTAGGGATGGCAAACGGCCAGTTGGTTGGTCAACCACTTTGGTCCAGATGGAAACATCTCGACAACTATCAGATGGATTGCCATTAAATTTTGTACCGATATTCACATTGCCTTTAAGTTAAATTCTAATGACTTTGGTTATCCTCTGACTCTTCCTCTTGCGCCACCAGCAGGTCAAAGTTTTAACTTATACAGTGAAATATTTCAACATCTATTTGATGGATTGGCACAAAGTTTTGTTGATTTTCTTGGCTCCCAGATGATGTATCCTAATGAGTCCCCAGAGAATGATTTGTTTACTCCCCTTACCTTCAGCTGGCGCCATCATCAGATCAAAATTTCAGTTTAACTTGCAGTTAAACTAAGATAATGGACATGGTAAACATTGTCATTGTGAGCGTGTTAGCATGCTGACATTAGCATTTATCTTAAAGCACTGGCGTGCCTAAGTACAGCCTCACAGAGCTTGCCAGCATGGCTGTACACTCATAATCTAGCTTAACGAATAATGTATGTGACCACACCAACCTGACATTCATTGTTCTCTATGCTGACTTTGTTAGTTGCAACTTGTGAGACTGTAAATTAAATGATGGTCTTTGAATGATGAATTTTCAAGCCTACTTTGTCCTGCTCTAATGTGTAGTTTAAAGATTGTTACATTACATGACGTTTATTTGTGTGCATTGCCCAGCAACAGGCGTTTCAACATGTTGAACGTTTTCTTTTCCAGTTCAGATTTTTTGTATGCGTGTGTTTACGCAGATCAGCGACCTGCAGGCCGATAACGAGGAGTCCCAGCGAAACATCCAGCAGCTGAAGAAGAAAGCCCAACGGCTGACAGCTGAACTGCAGGACACCAAACTTCACTTAGAGGGCCAACAGAGCCGCAACCACGACCTGGAGAAGAAACAGAGGAAGTCAGTACACACACACACACACAGAGAGTCATGTTTGAGCAGGCGTCTGTAGATACACGTGACTTCACACGGTTGTATAACCTTATTCTGCCATGTACCCACAGACTGTGTGGGGTCCAGTGGCGTTGCTGTACAATAACAACTGTATAGAAAAAACTATGTGTTCCAGATTGTTTACAGCATCATGCTGTGCAGAGAGAACAGACAAGTCTCCAGCTCATTTGTACTGCTGCTAAACCGTGTGTGTGTGTGTGTGTGTGTGTGTGTGTGATTACTAGCAAGGGACATGCTGTGTAGCTGTATATGTGTTGCTGAATATGCATGCTGTAGTTAAAACAGAGGTGATGTGCAGGAATCGTCTTTGTGACCAGCTCAGCACATTTTAAGTGATTTGATTGTTTAATGAACTTTCACACTATGAATTTTGCTTCTCAAATGTCACCAGAGTAGCAGTAGTTGTGCTTCATTAGAGTGTTTTGACAGTGTTAATCAGTGGAGTGTGTGTGTGTGCATGCAGGTTTGACAGTGAGCTGAGTGCAGCCCAGGATGAAGTGCAGAGGGAGAGGAGCCTGAGGGAGAAACTGGCCCGAGAGAAAGACATGCTGACCGGAGACGCTTTCAGCCTCCGACAGCAGCTGGAGGTTTGTGCCTGTGTGCCAGTTTGTGTCACAAAAACTTTTTTTGTTGTTTGTTTGTTTGTTTTTCAATTGTGTAAGCACATGCTGTACAGATTTGCTGTTCTCATGAATTTCCTCTCTGTGGCGTCTATTCAGAGTTTATTTTCATGCCCAGTGGTGACAGAAGTGGATCCACTCAGATTTATTCAAGCAGCTGAATCCATAGTAGAAGTTAAAGAATCAGGACTATCCTTAAGCATATTTAAGCATTATATAACAGCTGAAGGTGTAAAATGGCTTACAGATGAAATGACTTTCCACTCACTTGAAAAAACAATCCAATCTCAAGGTACACTTCCAGGTTTGACAGGTCCAGAAGAATTTATCACTTGCGTTTTGTCCAAAGATAAATCCTCCAGGGGCGCGGCTCTGTTACTGACCCCATGCTCACCACTGTTTGTTTGTCTGAGATTTTAGTTTTGTTTTATTATCTATTCTGAGCAATTTTTTGTCTAATGTGGATTAAACTCGTCGGAAACGTTGTAGCATCTTGCACTTTGTCACCATATAATGAATCTCGCACCATTATGGGTACTACTTTGCCTCATGGTGTTTGCGCCTGGGAACAACTGCTAGACGTGCCAACAAGATGCCCTCAACCACACGAGAGAGCACCTGCTGTCACTGTATCCAACTGCTGGGTCCTCATCTGTAAACTTACCTGCGGACTGTTATGAAATCCGAGAGGAAAAAGTGGGGCTCCAGAGGAGGCATGAAACACCAAATTCTGTGACCCCAATAGAAATTCCAGTTGTATTGCCATTACGTAAATGTTTTATCATACTTTGTCACATACTTTATTATGATAGGTGTTACCAAAAATGGTCAGGGTTAGGGTACATAGTATTTACATAGTAACAGATATCAAAATACATTTGTGGAAGAGACTCAGGTCACAGAATCTGACGCATCACAGAATTTGATGTAACACTGGGACAGATTTCCACTGCCTGCCATTACTCTGTCAAATGTGCGCTCGGTAAGCAACAAACTGGATGAACTTATGTTAAGAGCTGAACATGACTCTAAATTCAGACAGAGCAACCTTGTTTGCTTGACAGAAACTTGGCTCAAAAATCATCATGCAACCCTGAGCCTGACAGGGTATACTACAATAAGAGCGGACCGAGACGAGCACAGTTCATTTAAATCCATTGGAGGAGGGCTGTGTATGTTTGATGATAACAGCTGGGCCACACAGTACTGTATACAGGAGCAATTGTGCACACCGGACTTTGAGATTGTAACGGTCTCTTCTAGACCTTTTTATCTCCCGCGGGAGTTCGGCCAGATCACCGTCAAACTTACCTATGTGCCTGGACCGAATGATGACGCTGCAGGGGAGAGAATAGCGGAGAACTACAATAATGCAGTCACTCGCTCTGCAGACCAACCCATCTTAATTCTTGGGGACTTTATTTCATGTAATTTATCTGAACACCTGCCTACCCTTCAGCAATATGTGGACTGTCCCACTCGTCTAAATCAGACTATTGATCGCTGTTATGGGAATATCCCCGAGGCTTATAAAGCGGTCTGCAGACCCCCCCTTGGGAAATCTGGCCACAATCTAATTCATCTCTTGCCCAAATACAAGGCTGTGGTGAAGAGAGTGAAACCTGTCACCAAGCAAATACAGATGTGTTCCGATAGATGTAAAGAACAACTCAGGGACTGCTTCGAGGAGACTAATTGGGACATTTTCTTTCAATCCTGCCAGGATGCTGATGAACTCACAGACACTGTCAGGTCATATGTTAAATTTTGAGAAGACACTGTGTCTGAAACTAAGACTGGGAAAATGTTCCCAAATGATAACGGTATCAAAACAGCTGAAAAGCTGTCTCAATGAAAGGAACGTTGCTTTCTGTAATGGTAATATGGAATTACTGTGTGAGAAAAGGAGACAGTGAAGGGGGGATATCTTTAAGGCAAGAACTGATATTAAAAATAAAATAGAGGGCAAATTTTTAACTGGTAATATAAGACAGGCATGGGAGGGATTAAACACATTAATGAGCAGATCCAGTAAAAAAGGTGGCACTCCTGAAATAAAGTAAAGTAAAGTAAATTGAGATTTCAGGCACTCAATAATCATCATCATTTTGCATTATCACTGACAGGTGTAGTGTTGCACAACAGTAATTTTCACAACCATAGAATGCAGCACATTGTGTTGTGAGATCGTTAGCAGAAAGCAGTGCACTGTACATGTCATGGACACTACTTCTTTTGTTCAATTGGGAGAATTTTTGAGGGCACTGTAGAGTAGATACTTTAACAAACTTAGATTTTGGACACTCAAATAATATGACAGACAGTAAATATAGAGTACTCTGCAGTAAATAGGAAGTGATTCAAACACGCCACTGGTCTTTATCAGCAGATGAAGTTTGCTCAGTTGTCATGGAGATGGATCTGTTGACATGCAAGGTCAGTAGCTGTTATAAGCTTTACTCCTCTCTACTTAGCTTGCATGTCAACAGATTAATCTCCATGATAACATCCGCTGATGAAGACTGTGTGCAAGACTATTCAGTTGAAACTCTGAAGAGTCTGAAGGCTGCTAAGTAGGCCATTAGTTAGGAGTGTTGGTTTTTCAAACTACTGTTATTTAAATTTAACATTTTCACAAGATTACTCTGTTGATTAACTTTTAGATTGCGTTTAGATCAATTCTAAAAAAAAAAACAAGCTAAAAAAATATAAAATATAAAATCAGTTTTCTGTAAACTGACAAACCGATTAATCAACTGATCTTTTCTTAGCATAAAATGAACTTTATATTGGCATGTAATAATTAAAAACCTTTATGACAGCTAAACATAGATTAAAATATTGAACCTCTGCAGACTGCTGAGGGGGGGCAAAAATACCTAACTTTGTCTTCTCTTAAGCTCATGAACCCTAATGTTCCCAATACCAGACTTAAATTTCACTTCGAAGTAGCTTCGAAGTTAAATTAAGCAATTTAAAGTAATTTAAACAAATTTTTACATAATGGGTCAATCCATGCCAACTCACCCAGAATTCAGAACTTTTCCCAGTTCCTGTCATGGATTTCCATGGCATGAATTTTTGAATATTATAGATCCCCTACAGACATGTTTTAACGTGTATATAAATGACTCTACTTTGAATAATAATTTGTATCTGATATGTTCTTTTCACAAAAAAAGTTGACTTATCTTGTTAAAATCTTTGAAATGACATTCTCCCTGATTAAAAATCCAGAATCTATAAATATAAGTTGAACTGCTGGACAACAAGTGTTTCCAACTTCACTGTAAAGTCCATTCCCATTGTATGTGCACTGGAGGCTTCAAGTTTCCACATTAAACTTTTGCAAGTTGAATATTGAACAAGGATTGGCTTCCAAACTCTTTGTAATGTCACAAATCATGCTTGTAGGCCCGCCCCTTAAAATGGGATTTTCAATGAGCACATAGAAACTTTCCACTTTCAGCAGATGAATGTGAAAACAGCCTTCTAGTGTCAAACGCTGCTCATACATCATTCTGTACAGTGAAACGCCAACATTCAACTGTAGGAACAAGAAGAAAAACATATTTTGAGTGGAGGAACTTTAAAGATTCTTCGTTCGGGTAAAAAATGATTTCTTTTTATCCAGCAACAACTGTTTACATGAATACATGTTGCACATTCTCCGTAGGGTTTCTTGGATGTTCAGTACAAATTTCAATCCAGTCCGGTGAAAAATAAGCAGTTGAATACACATACAAGGAATCGCAAAAATGATGAAATGGCCAAACTTCAAAAATTCATAACTAAAACAGTATTTGGAGTAGAGCTGTAGGATGTTGCAAGGTCCCATGAATTTAATAGAAGTTTTCACATGAATTTTTTCAAGAAAATCCATGACATGAACTGGGAGGTCCTTGGTGAGTTGGTATGGAATAATCCTAATGTAAAAACCTTACGCTCGTGTTCTTAGTTCTGAATTAACTTAATCATAATCGAAGGCATTAGTACAAAGGTGGACCATATTAGGATGACACCGTTGTCAGTCTTTCAGAGGGAGCAGCAATGAACACTTGACATAAAAAGAAAAAAATGTAACCACTAACCAACAGGACATACAAAGCAAATAGGGGTTGCTAAATGAAATGGAAACATAATATGACCCAAGGTTGTAGCTGTGTTTGCAATGATGGTTAAATTTTCATGAAATGTTTGTGATTTTGTCTACTTCATTTTTATTAGTTATATTAAGTGAATTGTTTAAATCCAAGATGTCAGGTTTTTCGGCTGCATGATTTCATCAATTTTAAAAATCTCCAGTGCATACTGTAGATGTGCTACATGTAGAAACCTTGTGGATCTTGATTACATGTGTAATAAAGGTCTGCAGGTTTGCACTGCAATGTCCTCACAGCATGAGTTTGTAATTATGAACCCAAGTTGTGAAAATATTTTTCTGTGTGTGTGTGCACCTTGTAGCTGCCTGCTGAGCTGAGTAAATAACAGCTCAGCCTTCCCTCATCACATGTATGTGTGTCTGTTGCTGTTCCACATTCACACTGTAATTTCCTGACTGTCCCCTCCTCTCTGTTCTGACTGTAAATTTCTGTCCTGCAGGACAAGGACCTGGAGGTGTGTGCAGTCAACCTGAAGCTGGACCAGCTAGAGGCCGAGCTGCAGGACCTCAACTCACAAGAATCCAAGGATGAGGCATCACTGGCCAAGGTCTTCTTTCTTTCTTTCTCCTTTATGATTCCTCTTTGTTATTGTGTTTATTGCTGTGTTATGCATTTTTGCTATGAAGGTCTTTGTACTGAAACTTTGTACTGAACCACAACTAGCTTTTGTTCTGTCTGAATCCCTTAAGCAGGGTGCTCTCCCACCAATGTTCAGCCAGGCCTCTATCACTGTTATAGCCAAGAAAGACCCTAAAGGATGTGCATTGTAAAGGCACATTTCATTGTTAAACAGAGATGTCAAGATTTTAGCCAAGGTTCTGGCCCACAGATTAGGAGATGCCCTTCCCACTGTGATATCAGCTAACCAAACTGGAAAAAATCGTCATTCCTTTTTTAACATGTGACGCCTCTTTGATATACTGTATACACCCACCAAAGAAGTCCCTGGATGTGTAGTCTCCTTAGATGCCAAAAAGGCCTTGGACCAGGTGGAGTGGAATTATCTATTTACATTACAGGAGAAATTCAGAATCTGATGAACTTTCATAACCTGGATAAACTACTACTACACTCCTCCTCAGCCTCAATATTGACCAACTCTATTTTATCACAACCATTTGGCCTTTGACATGGAACCTGCTCTCTTTTCAACTTAGCCTGAACCTCTGGCGATTGCACTCCATGGTTGCCAGGGCATATCCGATGTTTGCAGGGGGGCATTCAGCATATGGTGTCAATTTAAGCTGATGACCTGTTACTGTATGTTTCGGATCAAACTGTGTATCTACCCACTGCACTCTCACTACTAAATCAATTAATTATTTTTCTAGCAAGTTAAACTAACACAAAAGTGAGTTTTTTCCAGTCAATAAGGAAGCACTGAAATAAGACTACTCTAATATACCAGTCAAGATTGAGTTCACCTATCTTGGTGTCTCAGATTCAAGGAAACACAAAAAACCCTTTCAAAGAAAACTTAATTAAATTGCTAAATCAGCTTAAACAAACAATAACCCATTGGTCTCATTTGTCTATATCTCTTGTTGGACGCATCAATTCTATAAAAATAACAATTCTCCCGAAATTTTGCCTATTCCAAAGTGTTCCAGTTTTTATTCATAATCCTTTTTTTTTTATTTGGTTATCTTATCATACATATGGAGAGGCAAACAACCTCCTCAAGTAAAGCCCACCTTCAGAGATCTAAGATCTGTGGGGGCATGGCACTTGTCCTTATTTTCTTTTCTACTACTGGGCAACTAATATTTGATGCCTCACATTTTGGTCGCATTTCTATCTCCAGCCCAACTGTCCAGAATGGGCGGCCATGGAATTGAAGTCGTCTCAAAATATATCTCCTTCAGCACTACTAGGGTCAGCTCTCCCTCTGCTCTCCAACAGATTGATTATTAGCCCAACCTGTGTGTGTCACACTGAGAACGTGGGTCCAGTTCAGGAAATATCTGGATTTTCTTTTACAAGGCCCATTGCCTCTAACCGCCGTTTTTATCCCATTGATGCAAGATGTAACATACCTGGATTGGCACAGAAAAGGCATAAAACGCTTCAAAGACCTGTTTATAGAGGGATGCTTTGCCTCATACGGTCAACTGTCTGGGTGGTTTAACCTGCCAAAAGCCCACTTCTACTACGTGCAGTCCCATATATCCTGCTGTCCAAAGGCTCCTGACACCAATTTTATAGATCTGGTGCTGGCGTTCAATCCATTAACCAAAGGATCAGTATCCGCTCTCTATAATATAATATCAGGCCTGAACTGTGCCCCTTTAACCAAAATAAGGCAGCTTGGGAGCAAGACATAGGCCACTCCCTCTCTGACAAAGTATGGGATGACATTCTCAAGCCAGTGCACTCGTCTTCTTTGTGTGCTCGTCACTCGTTAATTCAATTTAAAATAGTCTTCAGAGCCCACATTTCTAAAATGTATCCCGAAGTCAACCCCAGCTGCAATAATTTTAATGGTGTCAATGCATCCACTGATCCATATGTACTGGCTGTGTCCCAGCTTGGAAAGATTCTGGAGAGATGTTTTTCAAACACTTTCTCAGACTCTAATCTGTGTAATTGAACCCAACCCCATAGAAGCTCTATTTGGAGTTGCTGATGAGGATGCACATTTAAATGCAATTAAACGTAATGCTCTGGCTTTTGCCACTCTTCTAGCTAGACGTGCAGTATTATCAATGGCTGGAGAACATAATGACCTGCCTGAAGTTTGAGAAGATGTGTGGTATGAATATGTGATGTTGCCACTGACCTTACACTCCAAGACTCCAGAACATTTTATTCAGCTATTTTGAATTCTTTTTTTTTTTTGTTAAATTATTATTTTTATTTATGTATTTATTTATTTGTAATTATTTATTTATTTATTTATTTATTTATTATTCAGTTAATTACTGTGCGCAAAGACCTTAGTTTGTTAAATGTCCAGCTGAGGTGGGTGGGAATGAACGTTCAGGGTTTCTTCCTGATTTATGTTGAACATGACCCGCCATTGCAAGAGCATTTACATTGTATAATGCCTCTTGCATGTAAAAAGGAAAAGATTTTTGAAAAAGAACTTGCAGAACAGAATATTTCAGTGCTCCAGCAGTTCTATTAGCAATGCAGCCGGTCAAGACATCCAGTTTGTAATACAAATACAAACCCACAATAAAAAATGAAATTGTTCTCTGTCTACTCAAGCAAATAAGCTCTATTTTATTATATTAATATTTATATGATGTACGGTTTGTACTATTTTTGTACATTTTTTTTTTTATTGTTCAGGTGAGGAAACAGCTTCGTGACATGGAGGCCAAGGTGAAGGACCAGGAGGAAGAGCTGGACGAGCAGGCTGGCACCATCCAGATGTTGGAGCAGGTACAGACAAAGCACAGTGCTGCCATCACAGGAAAATATTCAACACAATATTAAAGCTGCATTTGTTCATTCTTGACCACTGGGTGGCAGAAGAACACAAATATAAACGGACAGACAAAGCCCTGACGTATTATCTCCTTAAAAAGTTGTTATGGCAAATTAGCAAAGCAGTTGTCTATTTATACATCCAGCAGACAGCATTAGCATTCATTTGGGGTCATATTTGTGTCCACCTAGTGAATGTAAGTTCAACATTCACTCTCCTTTTAGCTCTGTTTTGGTCTTCACCAACTCCTGAGAAAAAATATCTGGCTCATTAGCTGCTAAATGCTCCAGTATAGTATGTTCACCAGTTAGCCTCTAACTGCTGGGCAGGTAGTTGTTAAAGTAGAATTTATCATAAGTTGTAACTGCAGTGAGACTAAGCCATACAGTAAATGTGCTGTAAAACCAAAAGCAATGAGCTAAAAGAGGCTAAAGAGCTCCATAGAACTGAGAACTGCAAATGATTCTGTGCGTTTGTCAACTACGAGCTACAACTTTCACTTTACACATAGTCATTTGATTCAATGGTATTATAAAAACATTGATTATTGCAGCTTTTAAAGGAATAGTTAATAATAATAGTAACCCAAAATTATGATGTCCTGATTATCTACCTGCCCTTGTGTCAGTCTTTAAACACTATCCACATAACTCCCTATGGCCTCTATGATACACAGCCAGTGTAGTGTTCTCTCAGAGTGACACACAGACACTGACAAAATGTCCTGTTAGTGCTGGGAATTCAGCTATTACACCACTGTGCTGGGTGTGATGTGAGTGTGTTATGAATATTTGACTTGTACTTGTTTACTTGAGTTCAAGTTTAACTTAAGTGTTGCTGCCCTTGCCAGCTCTTTACAAGTGAAAAAAAAAAATTACAGCACTGTGTCTCTTTATTTGGAGCCTTAACTAATAGAGGGCAGGTAAAATAAAATGTAAGATGGAGGATTGTTTCCTTTATTTACACAAATAAACAGATACTATAACCTCAGACAGTAGGCTACTGTAAGCTTAGGATGTTTTCTAATATGATATAGTGGCATACTACTACTACTTACTGTATACTGCTGATAATAGTTATAATAACACATGCACAGGCCTAGACTAATAAAATTCATTGGGGAAATACACTTTGTTATGTTTCTGAGAGTTAGATGAGAAAATCGATATCATTCTCGTGTTTGCATGTTAAGAATGGAGCCGATGTCAGGACGTGGTTAGCCTAGCATGACTCTGTCCAAAGTTTAAAAAATAAGCCTACCAACAATTCTAAAGCTCACTAATTAACACATACAGCATCTCATTTGTTTAATCTGTACACAAACGGAAATGTAAAAACGTTTTTGGGGGATTTATTACATTCGTCAAGAAATAGTTTGAGCACTCCCCCTAAATCCAGTATCTTTTTTTTACATTCTTGTTTGTGTAATGGTTAAACAAACAAGATGTAACGTGTTGTCAACCGTGTTGATTAATGATCTTTAGAGGTGTTGGTAGGTGTATTTTTTAACTTTAGACAGAGCCAGGCTCGCTGTTTCCTCCTGCTTCTAGTTTTTATGCTAAACTACGCTAACCACCTCCTGACTCCACCTCTGCACATAACAAACAGACATGAGATTGATATCCATCCTCTCGGCCTCTGAAAGTTAGCAAGTACACATATTTTCTAAAATGTTGAACTAATATTTTAAGCATTTTTTTCTGTACTTTCTCCATAAATCTTTATCTAACGAACAACAAATTCCTACAATTAATAGACAAACTGCATCATCTTTGATGCAATAAAAAATACCAGAAAACCAATTCCCAACGATGCAGAGGCCTTTAATTTTCATACAGAAGACAGATACATAGTAGACCTGGGAGCCATTGGGAGTAAATTACCTCTGTCCCCAGCTGTCACTAAGGAGGAACACACATCAATAGATATACTAATCATTGCATCCAGAGCATCACCATCCACAAGCTCACCAATGTGAGCTGTAGGCCAGAGAAATTATATCTATTACAGAACAAAAGAGTTTCTCACAGCGATGTTGGGCATGTTCTCTGAAAGCAATGAAAAAAACAAAGATACCGATGAGAAGATGAGAAGAATTCAGTGGAAAACTGTATATATGCATGCAAAATAAATAAAATACAAATAGGATCTTATTGTCACAGTACAATTCCACTGAAAATTGATAGATGATAATGACTTCTCGCCCAGCCCTATTTTGAATATGAACATATTGTTAATTGAGGGATACAGTAGAGCAGCACAGGCTTGGATAAAAGCTCAGACAGATCTGGACATTTGCCTGCCCAGCAAACATACTGCAGCTCATATGGGTTGGCGGTACTCGCTGCTTTCAGCTGGACTAGCAGGTTGTCCTGGCTGCTAGCTGGGCAGCAGCGCCATCAGTGGCCGCCAGAGCCTGACATGAATTGTGAAGTTATCCATACTGATCACCATGAAGATTCTAGTCGTTCTGAGCTTTAGCAGCAGACTGAGTTGTAGTGATGCTCCCAGACAGAAAAGCATAAGGCAAAGGTTTTCTCAGCCTAACACCCTGTACTTCTTCCACTATGAGCAGATGTCAGAGTTTATTAGCAGTACAGAGAACAACAGCAACTACCGTGGACATACGCACGCCTATGAATGATGTATGGAAATGAGGTTGAAATTCAGCGAAGTATTCCTTTAAGCCATGATGAGAGCAGAGTGTACAATGTCTGTGTTTTTCTTTCAGGCCAAACTGCGCCTGGAGATGGAGATGGAGCGTTTGCGTCAAACCCATTCCAAGGAGATCGAGAGCAAAGACGACGAGGTGGAGGAGATCAGACAGTCCTGCAGCAAGAAGGTAAGGAGGTTTATTTCACGCACATCCATGCATTTCAATACTGTTATTTAAGTCCGCAAGTGCTTCAGCTGTTTCACAATTGTGATTTAATGTGTGGGAGAAGCAGGTGTAAAATGTGTGCCACTGGGCACAGAAACGTAAAGACTAAGCACAGAAACAGTGACAGAGAGAGCGAGAGAAACAGAACAAAAGACAAATGAATGAAAGACAATGAAAACACTTTGGGGCCAACAGCAAAGAATACTGCAATAAATTAAATGCTGCACATAAAGTCACTTTACAGGAGCTCTGCTCAGCACCACAACAACACATAACAAGAGAAGCAATGCTATAACTTTTTTTAAACCATTTTACCTTGCTGCTCGTCTCAGATGTCTTCTGCTTGAATTTGTATTTGTCCTAACTTCTATTGGCTACCAACAGGTCCCGATCAGTGCGCAAATAGAAGCAGCAGAGACAGAAATATCTTGACTTTTAGTTCCTAGTATGGGTCAAGCTCCAAAAACCCTGCAGAAATGTTTTTATTCTACTTTAAAGAACGACCAAAAATCACAACTGTTTATTTTTCATGACTCTAGGAGGTCTTTTTTACACAGTCACTGGTATTATTGTCGAACTGACATCATCATTTGACTTAACATGGCCGTCCTTCTTGCAGGAAGAATGCAGAATTGCAGTAAAGTTTAGCTCCATTGCTTTCCTGACATGTGCATCATGTGTCTATAACGCCTTAGGTAGCTGTAGTTCATACCAAATCTGTGGCCCTTATGATATATCCTCATATAGTTGCTGAGACCTCTATTAACCTCATCATTCAAGTGAGTGGCCTTTATTTCAAATAGGCTTACATTAGAGGTAGGCCATTATTTCTAATCACCCCTATTTTCTAAATGATCCCATTTCACTGATTTGCTGTTCATGCTGTTTGCTGTTAATACAAATTAACACTTCCTCCATGTTTAGCTGTTGTCTTGGTAAAGTCAACATAATGTACATTTCCACAGCTAATTCCATCAGTATACAAAGAGTCATGCCATACTCAACACTCTGCTCTTATGGAAATACAGTATTTATTCACTTATAATTTCCAGCAGCAGAGTGGTTTATGACATGAGGTATGTCATGTTGTTGTGTTGTTGTACTGATCAATTAGTGTTCTGGGAGTGTATTTTATGCTGAAGGTATTCCACCCCTGCCTTTATTAGCGGCAACCTTTTTTTGTTTGTGCTGACCACAGTACTGGGTTTTATTTACAGTGTTTGTGGTAGGTTTCGTAACTAACTCTTAGTGTTGTTTCTCGCAAAAAATGTGACTTTCTCAAGTTACATTTGTTTATATGTCAACATAATGGCTCCACATGATATCAATATGGTGGAGATGCGGTGGAGTAGTAGAGGAGTGTTTGTGTGTTGGTATATGTGTGGGTGGCAGAGTCAGTGAGTGGGTGGTTTGCTGTTGGAATATGGGTGCATCTTTAGCTTTGTTGCTATTGCTGCTGTTAATGCTGTTTTGCATTTGTTTTGCTTTGCCAGTGCTGACTGCCCCATCACTGGCCTCCACCAGTCGAACCCTCATTAGCCCACGCATTTGCTTTTTTTACACTTACACAAGCTGGGGGCACTGTCTCTGCACTGTCTTCCAGTGACATTTACATAGTGCTGTATATGTAGCTCTGTGTAAATGGTAAATTTTATGACAGGCCTTGTTAGCTTCAACACAGAACCTTGCTCATTTTTATGCATCCAAAGTATACAGTGTTAGAATTATCTATTTTTACAACCAATTTGATAATAAGATATTGGTTTACTATTCAGTAAGTGGGATCAATCTATAGTTGTTGCCCTGCTATCTGTCCAGCTTAAGGATGCAGATGTCAGTCAGTCAGACACTGGTCCACTGCAGGATATCTCTACAGCTACTGACCAGGTTGCCTTGGAAATTGTTATGGATAATTACGGTCCCATTAGGAGGATCACTAAAGGTTTTGATGCCCCTCTTGGCCGAAACTTTCTTTTTCTATACCATGGTATCTCCAAAACTAATGACTGATTTTTATTTTTAAAAAATGTGTGTAGATATTCATGGTCCTCAAAGGATAAGACCTGTGCACTTGATCAAAATCAAATGGGCTGAGCCCATTTATGCTCCCCAGAGTCTGAACACATTCCCTTGTCAACTCAACACAGTAGCCTATATTTCTATTGGCATGAAACTTGCTTAACATTCATGTTTATAAGTTGTAATGACCCTATGGCCTTTCATCTGGCATTATTCCCAAAATTTACATTTTTGGCAACACAAGCGGCACAGTTCTAGGAATGACAAGGTCGGCTGGTCCATCCGCCGCTTTGGTCCAGACTGAAATATCTCCACATCTGTTACATCTCAACATCTACTACATGGATAGGCACAAAAGTTGGTACAGATGTTATTGCAATTCATCTTGTTCAATCTGTTCTCGTCAACGTTTTATCTAGTGGCATCATCAAATCAAAATTTCAGTTTGTTCAGTCCTTTGGTTTATGACCAAATACCTGTAAGACTAATGACATTACCATCGGCCTCAGCTGTACTCTGTGATAGTCAGTAAATGTTAGCATGGTAACACGCTAAACTAAGACTTACGACCATATGTGCACTACTTTATATACTCCTGTGTGATCTATGAATTTACTAATTTCTGCGAGTGTTTTTGTTTGTGTGTCTAGCTGAAGCAAATGGAGGTCCAGCTTGAAGAAGAGTACGATGAAAAGCAGAAGGTGCTGAAAGAGAAGAGAGAGCTGGAGTCAAAGCTTCTGTCAGCACAGGACAAGGTAACTACATTGTGCACAGTGGAAGGGGTCCCAGTCTTGTTGAAACTAGAACAGGATCTTAGATAGAATAGAACATGTAAAAACATCTTAGTGTGATTTCCTGCAGCAGCCCTCTAGGGGGTGTTCAAACTTTTTTCAAATATCTAAGGACCGACTGTACAATATATGTATTTACAGTGTAATAACAATCGTCTTTTGTTCAAATGGCAGTTTAGCAAAATCTACAGTAAGCCACTCAGGTGTGACCAGGTCTCCACAAAACAATTCAGCCTTGCTTTCACATCTCGAGAGTCAGATAACACAAGGAACAAGCAGTTAGGAATATCTTTTCCCTTAGGTTAATTTTACTCACTCAGAACATGCAGAAACTACAAAAACTGATAATCCAAACTAATGAGAGGGGTGATACTGAGATCTGGATTGCAGTACACACGCCAGGTCTTGTTTGAGAGCAGTGGTTGAGATCTGCAACATGTTACATACATACATCTTCTTCAAGTTCATACCAGAGAATGTCTGTTCACACAAATATGTGGAGCCAAACAAGCTCAATATTTTCTTTGCAAATGTTCACATTTCTGGGAATCTGCCTTTATTTAGCTACCAGTAAAAGTTCACAAGTGAGAGCTGCTGATGTCGGCTGCACAACTCATTGTCGCACTCAAGGACAATGAGCTTTAACTGCAGCTGATGCGGAGCATCATCAGGGTCCATGGAGAAGGGAAGCAAAATCCTGAAAGCGCCCATTGAACTGATGTTTAGCGTATTCAATTTAATTTATTGTTTAGCGTGTCGGCTGAGTCATCTCACATTGCTGTGGTAGATAACATCTCCATATTGTGCCTCGATGTTGAGCAGGAACTGCTGAAATTGGCGGTGGTTCAGGGCTTTGTAGTGAATGAACTTTATAGTCTTTCTGCCGGTTTCACAACATGACCAGATTTTGTACATTTGGCGCAGAGAACTTGTTGGAGAATTAGAATCTTTCTTTTTTAATGGCATTGCCTCCCTGTTCACTGACTATGTAACATATCGGTGTGGATGAGCCACTTCATCATCATAATCATCAACTCCTTTCAAAAAAATGAGTAACTGGGCAGTGTCAGATGTATCTGTGCTTTCATCACAAGCAGCCTAATCGGTATATCTCTTAAATTTCTACTGAGCATTCACAGCACGTCAAATGCCCATTTGGTATGTGCAGGGTTGGATGGTAACAGAATCTTAGTAATGTTATTTGGTCTAAAGCAAGAGCACTACTTCTGTTGAGGTGTGTGGGTGGAGATGTGGGCGTTTTATATTATTGAAGTGAGTCATTTATACTGACTGAATCAAATATTTATCTGACTTTGCCGACTGCAATTGGGATGCAAAGAGAGCCACCAGTATTGATTACGTTCAGACTGATGTCCAACTTTGACATCCAGGGGATAGAGGAGGAACGTGGCCTGCTGCAACCAAACCAGTCAAAATAATTTAATATAAAATATAAGTGTCCTCCGTGACCACAGCCTATAGTATATTAACTTGTTGATCATGTTGGACCCAGTGTGTGCACTTCCTCAGTGGAGTTTCTGTACTGACATAATCCAACATGAAGATCTTTTTAATTCCCAAGACTCCATCAACATAATTCCTGTTCTGTTTTCGTAAATTTCTTAAATCACGATCTGTGGTCAGCAAAGGTCACCACACTCCTAAAATTCAAAACATATTTTTTTCTAGAGCTGAAACGAACAATCGATGAATTGATCAACAGAAAATTAAGTCATTTTTTTAAGCAACAATTCCCAAAATTCACTGTTTCACCTTTTGACAAGATTATTTTGTCAAAATATGATATTAGTGTTTTCTAATTATGTAGAGAGAGGGGAATCCTCCAGATCATTTTATGTCTTATTTCCAAATACATTCATAGACTCACTCTTATTCAACCAGACAGTCATCTAACCTTTCCACACAACTTTAACTTTTAACATTGTTAAAAGTTTGTTTACATCAGTAATATTAACACAGCAGTAAGTAAGAAAGTAACTTTATTTATATAGTATAAAGCAATGAAAGACTGTATTTTTAATAATGTTTGGTTGACAGAAATACAAAACAATGATTTTCCATCTATACTGTATTTCCATCTACAAACCAAACTCTTACAATATGTATGTAAATTTAACTCAGATGTGTAGGTACAAAATTTCAGGATTGGGCCTTTAAATGGTAAAATGGATTGAATCCATGGCTAATCCCTGATGTATCAGTTTAGTCACCAAACTTCACTGTACCTGTTTCCCAGGTCAGAAGTGGTGACATAGAGACTGAGAAGCGTTTGAGGAAGGACCTGAAGAGAACCAAGGCTCTACTGGCTGACGCCCAGATCATGTTGGATCACATAAAGAACAACGCACCCAGCAAGAGGGAGATCGCCCAGCTCAAGAACCAGGTACTGTGGAAAACACCACTGTATGTACACTTACTGCACCAGCTACAGAGATAAGGTACAATTTAAGATGGGATTTCTGTGCCCACCCCAGCAAATGAGAGGAATAGAATTTACACTGAACACAAATATAAACTGTCACTGTCATTTTTCACGAGTTGAAATAAAAAATCTAAGACTTTTTCTACATACACAACAGGTATATTTCTCTAAAATTTTGTGCACAAATTTGTTTAAATCTGTGTTAGGGAGCACTTCTCCTTTGCCAGGATAATCCAGCCACCTGACAGGTGTGGTATGATTAAAAAGTATGATTAGTACACAGGTGTGCCTTGGGCTGGTCACAATAAAAGGCCACTCTAAAATGTGCAGTTTTATCTCAGTATTGGCAGGAATTGGAACACGCTGTCATACACACCGATCCAGAGCATCCCAAACATGCTGAAGTCTCACCTTTAGTCAATACAGGATTGAGACGTCTGTGCCCCCCCATACCCCCCCTCCCCAAATCTCCCCACAATTTTAAATAGTTGATTTCTTTTTCTTTATATATGCACAGGTTTTCAAAACAGGGCAAATATCTGTATATGAATGGATAAAGGAGAGTCAGTGTTTCAGCAGCATAAGAACCATGTTGATGAGACATTCTGAGCCTTAACACTGTCAAAAATGGATGTATTGATAGTGCAACATAAAAAAAGTTAATATTAATGGATTTTGTAACTCGTTATTCTTTGTCTTACTTCGACTTTGGGCTGATCATGCAAGGTTTGAAGTGTAATGTTGCCACGGAGTCAGTTAGTTGCTTGAAATTGAGTCCCGTTTTACTAGCTTATATTTGTTTACATTTTGATAAATTGGCACCATTGGAAGTATGCAGAATTAGCTATTAGCAGTTCCTGTTTGCAACGTAACCATGAATGTACACACAACTATCGCTGGATTACTTTGATACTGAAAAAAAAAAAAACATAATGGCAAGTTCTAGAGTTGTAAGGAGCATCTATGGTCTATGATTTCGGACATTTATTTGCGATGGACACTTTCGAATAATGATATGCTTGGGAAGTGTAAGTCATAAAAATGTGTGTATCATGTCTGTGAGTTCAGATTTGAGTTATGACTCCAAGAAGGAGCACACATTTTGATGCAAAGGCAGCTCATGCCTCTTGTCTCTCCCAAGCTTCACAGTTAGAAACCCTCTGGTCTAGAGTGCAGAATTACTCTGTTTTCTCTGAAAAAAACTAAGAACCACTGTTATAGTTTGGTACAATGACTGTACATATAACTGACTAACCTGAAAAAGTACATTTGGTATGAGGTTACTGAACTGATTTTCCTCCGTTCCAGCTGGAAGAGTCTGAGTTCACCTGCGCGGCTGCAGTTAAAGCTCGTAAGTCCATGGAGGTGGAGATTGAAGACCTACACGTTCAGATGGAAGACATCTCTAAAACCAAACAGGCGGTCAGTACAGCTCTCTGGATCCTCCTCTCAGCCTTTAAATGCAGCATTTCTAAGAAGTTTCCTGGAGTGACACAACCACAGGTGGCAGTTTGATCAAGTTTACTGCATGTCCTTGCTGAATAGGAGGAAAAAGCTGTCACAACATTTGGAAATGATCATCAGTGGTGATCACGTAGGTTGTTTTTGAGGTTTTTATAAGGCTGCACCATCTGTGGCTGTAGCAGGGCGGCAGTAGATATGTCAAATTATTGCCTTTAGTCAGAGATGGGGGGTTAGAGGACACACCTGTTCCCTCAGAGCTCATCCTCTGTCCCCCTGTTACTCCCTCTGTTCTTCATTTTCTGCTTCTTTTACCACATTTTCCAATTCTTTGGGGTAGGATCTTTCTTAAACACACAGTTTTCTTTATTCTGTCTGTACTTGTTTCTTTAAATCTTCAGTTTTTCCGTATTTTTTCTCCTATCTCCTAATCGTTTTTGACCTTTATATTTTTCTGTCCTTTTTGCATGACTTTTCTTACCTTCTGCCCTGTTCTCATGCTAATCTGATTTCACATTTGGTCAAACTGCCTTTTTTCTTTCTTCTCTCCCACGTTTCTCCTGCTATTCATTTACCTTCAATCTTACTCTCTGTATCAGTGAGGTTTAATCTTCTTGTGCTTTCTCTTCTGCCTGTTAAAGAGAAGTGACTGTTGAAACACATTGCTGAACCTAATTTAAATAAGACGTGGTACCTTGAAAAGTTTGACTGCTTATTTCAGAAAGGTGAATATTATGTCCACAGTGAAGTGAAGGGTAAAGATAATTGAGGTGACGCAGCTGCAGGTCAGGATACTAGACGCTCAGGATACTGTGTGGATGCATAGAGGAGGATGTCCGGATGACTTTTACATTCCCTCAACTTCAATTGTTTTTCTTTTTTTTTCTTTTACCCTCTAAACAGAAAGAGGCAGCAAATGCACACAAAACGTTACTGTCAGCTCTTTTCCAAATGGGTTCTTGTTTTTTAAATGAACTGGAGAAGAATTAATTGCTCTTTAATGGAAAAACAGAATTCTGATCCCTTTTTCCGTTTTTCTGTTTTCTGGATTGAATGAAATAACTGAATAATCGAATGATACACAGACCTTAAAGGCGCCCTGTGGAGGTTCCTTGTACACAAATAAAAGTTATGTCTGCACTACTAGAGGTCAAAATTGAGCCTTCAAGTGAGTATTAAAGAATTAGACACTAGTCGTTCACTTCCTTCCCAATAGAAGCAATCAGCTTTTGGCCCTGTATTCTTTAACTTAAAGGGCATTTGGGCCCGTATTTTACTGGCCATGGATGGCTTCATCTCAGCTATCATTCTGGTTGTGTATCAGGTTGTTTGAAGAAGTATTCCAGTATTCCACCACAAAAAATACAGACCCTGGAAAGCAAATGGAACTTAATTGTTTTCACAATGTTGTTGGTCCATTTAGTAGAAGGTGGAAAAGGAATATTGCAGAGATAAGATGAATGTGTCACCAGCTGTTTGTTTTGAAATGTCGTCTTTGTGGATGACCTCTGCAGCACACATTCAGCCTGCTGGGAAAGTAAAAGGCTGCAAGAACTGATGACAGAAATGGTTATTGCATAAATGGAGGGGTTTTTGTGATGCGGCCCCGGCCACATCATACACTGCAATTCAACAAAGATAAAATCATGCAAATAACATTTCTTTCAGACGGTCTGCCTTTTTTGCCATTCTGCCGCCATTCTATCGCAGTAATTGCAGTGTTTTGAGGAAATTGTCTCGCATGTTTTCAACAGCTTTATTTTTCCACAGAGAGCTATGGTAATCTGAGAGAGAAAAAAAGTAAAAAAACAAGGAGCCAAGCCACTTAATTGGGTTGAGACTGCACTGACAGCCTATTGTTAAATGTGCTTAATGAAAGTTTGATGCTACCGACAGTCATGTTTTTTCAAACGTCCATCACAATATTTTCCTCAAGCTACAGAGCTGGAGCTGCTTTCAAAGCTTTTATCTGCACTCAGTGAGGCCAACGGTGGATCTAAAAAAGGAAAGTGTGATATGTAAATGAATTTGCCCCAGATTCCACATGGATATTTTTAGTTACAGAAGTACACCTTGGTACGTCTCAGCAGTAGGTGGTATTAATAAATATAGATAAGGAATAAATAAATCTTACCCTCTCGATCCGAATCCCCACTTTGAAGCTGTCTTTTGATTCAGTGATTTGGGTTCATTCTACATCCTGTTTGGACTGTTTCTTAATAAGATGGATGCAACAGTGTCAGCTCTGCCTGTCCTTGACTCCTCTCAACTACTTGCTATGTGCAAATGGATTCATTAGCCTTTTCACATAGTCACATTAGTCATCATTTATTAATCCATAGCCCTGCACCACCAACCTCTCTCCCTTTTTTGTATATTATCCCAGTCATTACAGAAATAGGATTACTTCAGCACAGTCCCTCCCCTCTGCTGAAGGTATGAGGCAGTCGCTGCTAGCTTTCAGTCTCTAATTGGATATCGTGGTTATCACTGGGACCTTAAATAACCCCTGTGGAGCCCTGTGATCAGTGGGGGGCTGTGTAGGAACTAATAAGGGTTCACCTCAGAGGGAAACCTCTGCTGTACATAGAGCGGCACATCTACAAAGTCAAAGCACGGCTCCAGACTAGTACTATTTAGTCGCATTTTCAACTGTTAATGGAGATGGTGCAGGGAAAACGTATAGATAGCCACACCAGTGTGCCTACATTTCTATATATCACATCTAATTCTAATAATAACAATAATAATAATAATATGGGGGATTAATTAATGTGCACAAATGATCAAATTACTAATTTGAGAGAATAAATTAAATAATTCGAGAGCCTAATTTATCAGTTCAAGAGTACAAGTTAGAAGTTTGGAGAGTTTTGGCAGAATCTATTCTTTGATAATGAGACTGCCAAAAGTAGTTCTAAACTACCACAGACTACATACTATAGCAACTATGGCAGCATGTTGTTGCCACCATGACAAAAACAAAAACTCTAGTTAGAAGGAGAACATTTTCTCGTTTTAATGAGATCTTTTAAATGTTATTTTCTAAGATATTTTGAATGATTTTTCTTGTTGTTACTATATAACAAATGATTCTGTTCTGACAAAAACATTTCTTCTTATAATAATGTCTTTTTATCTTCTTATACCACAAAACTTTCTCGTTATTACACAAAATCAACGTATCTTTTAAAACTAAAAGCATTTTTACTGCCATATATTGTTATAACAAGATAAAGATCCAGTCAATGTAGAAGAAGAAAACAGTAGAAGAAGTAGAAGATATTGTATACTACACCAGCTAAAGATGTAGTTTTTGCTTCAGGTGATCCATCCATTATAATACAATGTAAAAAGGATCTCATTAAAACTAATGTTGTTATATCAAAAAAAATATTTTTGTCATGGTGGCCACAATACGCTGCTGTAAGCAAATACCTCTGTAAAGCTGCCTGAACTGTGTTCAGTTTCTGTTTTCTTTATTAGTAAAATGATCCCACTCTACCACTTTGTTCTAAGAACAAATTGTAATACTTTTAATAACCAATCTTGATATTTACATTTTCTTGTCTTCATGTTTTTTTCCCACTAGCAGCACTGCTGCCCACTACTAAAACTAACCTACACAACAGCAATATAATTTATGTGCCACTGATGAGTGAGTTTGCTAATCCATGCAGACATGTACTGTATCAGCTGTGACTTTAAACTGCACATGTAGTGTAGTGTAGTGAATGTAAATTATGAGTCATTTCCAGTCCATTTAGTTTTCCCTGAGTTTATTCTGAGCTGTAAATTTTGTGACTCTTCTTTTCTAATCTGGTAGGCTGTGATAAATGACTGACTCCAAGAAGCTTTTCTGACTGGTGCTGCATTGTGATTAATGCATGTGTCTCTGCACATGCTATGCTTGATCATGCGTCAGAGTACTTTCTTTATAGTGTTGTATTCTACTAACACTTATTAACCGATAATAATAGATAGATGTTACTTTTCACAATCGTAGACATATGACCAAAATTGGTGTCTTGTCGTTACAATATCAATGATAATTATATATTAATATATTATATTTGAGTAAATGTCTGCTTCAGAAATCATAGTTACATAAAAATACAAAGGCATTTGACTCATAGAGCGAAATGTTTAGAGAACTTGGCCCTGTGTGAAGTGCAGATCCTATTTGTGGGATTTAACTTTTTTTTCCTATCTGTGAATAAAGATATTTTGGTGGGAGAACCAGCTGCCATCTTACGTCTAATTTTGTCTCACAGAGTGACAACACAGCTGGGTTGTTCTATTTACAAATCTCTTTGATTTGCTTTCTGTCTGTCAGCTGGAGGAGCAGCTGAGTCGTCTGCAGAGAGAGAAGAATGACCTGCAATCCAGGATGGAGGAGGACCAGGAGGACCTCAACGAGCTTATGAAGAAACACAAGGCTGCTGTGGCCCAGGTCTACTTTTCTCCTCTCTTTGTGTTTCTTATACACTGTGCACAAATATGGAACCTGGGCGGATATTCGTGGGGGGAGGGCCGGGTTTTCCATACCNNCCCCCCCCCCCCTTCCTGGGAAAAACATGAGTTGTCCCCCTCAATAATATCGTTGTAAACATAATTGTGTAATTTTAAATAATATAATAATATGGAGTGAAAGCACTTGTGCTAATTATAGATGCAAATCAATGCATTTTTCTTTAGGTTTTGAAAGATTGCATCCCCCCTCATATGCCTCACAGTGGTTTGGTCCACTAGCTACCATCCACCTAACCCCACACACAGTAGCATTTGAACACGCTGGTACAACCCTTAAGTCATCCAGTATACAGTATATAGTCCAGTGTTTCCACTGGTAAGGTTTTACAGCAAAATCACAAAAGAAAACAAAACATTCAGCGATCAGTCATGTGATCCACCTCCTCAGTACATATGTGGTTGTTGTTGCTGGGCAACACGTTTGTTATTTTACCCGCCCCCCCTCCCTCACGCCCACATTGTAAAATCCAGTCAGTTCATTTTACAAGTTAACGGCACAGAAAGCGAGCGTATTCAGATATTTTCCCAGGAAAAAGTAGACGAGGCAGGTAAACAGAACATAACAGGCTGCAGAATGACATGCACAGTCAGCTAATGCAAGATGGTTTATTGACCAACAGACCAGTCACTCTGTTGGTTTTTTTGAAAACCAAAAAGCAGCAACCCCCTCTAACTTTTAAAAAAATCGAAACGGTTTCCCTCTCTAACAAATCATCTTTGGCCGAGGTTACTGTACAGATGTTCCACAAGAAACACTGTGGTAGTAATTAGGGTTTCCTCTACACACATTTAATATATTACTAACTGTTACAACAGTACTTTTGGCCCACCTTTGGTGTCTCCTTCAGGAACTGCTCTTAAGAAATTTTTATGTTTATTGTCCCCCCCAACAAAGAAAAGAAATATCCGCCCTTGTGCCAATTTATACTTCCATTTCCTTAAGCAGATTTATTCTTTAAATTATTTATTAATTATTTATTTTTATAAATGGAATTACGGAAATTATTTATTTATTACAAGAATAATTTTAAAAAGGCTTTTAAATTTTTCTTTTTGTTATTCTATTCTTCCTTTGTTTCCTACTTCGACATTTACGGTTCCCATTTCATGATGGCTTTGATATAAAGAACTAAAAATTAAATAAAGCTTAACTCACAGAGCAGTGTCAGGATTGGCCATCTGTTAAATGGAAATCATGTGTGTGGAGTCCAGCCAATTAAAATTCACACACACACACTCATCTCTGTTTTGAACCCATCTTCCAGGAGTCCACACAACATGTTTTTGAGATTGGGGAGTTGTGCAGGTTGTCTCCTCTGTGAGCCTCTGCAACCTACAGTCCAGATGGAGATTCAGAGTCCAACTGGTTTACACTGCTAGCTTAGCTTAGCAAGGCTTCAGCAGAAGCAGCAGAATCCAAATTAAATAATTAATAACCAATTATTTAATAGATTAAGCTAAATTTGTAATAATAATTCGGAAATTTTCAGTAACACAATTAAAGTCTAGAAATTTTCCAGTGTCGTGCTCTAGACTCCATACACAAAAGCTTCTGATCGGTAATGTTTTATGTTGATATTCAGTGTTTTCAAAATTGATGTTTCAGAAAAAAAATAATAATAATAATAAGCGAAAGGGCGGTAGTTGGTATTACAGAATATGATTGTGTTGAGATGGAAAAGATGGAACAGCTTCTGAAACACTAAAGCATTGAAACTGAGTCACATTAAAGGTGCCCTGTGGAGTTTTCTTGTAAACAAGCAATTGTTATGTTTACATTCAGTGTAAACACAGTGGGCCTCATGGGGCAGGATGCGTAGCCTTTTATGGTATTATTGGGGCGTTAATTATGCTAATTTACAATTCTCATGAATGCACACTCTGTTACGCACAGGTGGCATTCATCATGTTTACACGGGTCATTTACGCAGTTATCTGAGCGTTTGTTGAATCTGTCGTGGCACACTCGTACGAGCCCACCGTACGAAAAGAGAAAGTTAAGATAAGAATACGAAAACGTTCTTGCATGAGGCCCATTGTGTGTGTCCTTGAGCTCTAACAAACATGTTGAGTGCTTTTCCTTCCTCATAAAACATTTTGTAAAGCTGATTTATTATATTATGCTGGATTAGTATTTCTAATCATTTGCAAATCTGCTACCAGTCTTCTTCTCCCCTGCCTTTGTTGGCGCATTGCAGCATATCTTGAAATTTTACCGACACCTGTAGATCAGTGGAATAGTGTGAAACCATTGGTTGGAATGTGTATCGCATCACTTGTGTGTGCGTCCTCATGTGCGCGCACAAGATCAACTAAAAGGGGACCCACTCATAGAAAAACAGCTCCATAGTGCTACTAGAGGTCAAAAAGTCCACAAGGAACCTTTGAGGGGATTCCCATACACAACCAGTGCAGTATTGATTGATTCTACAGCTAATTCTGTATGTCAACAATGAAACTGAATCGTCCATCATATAACAGATGGATGACATTGACTGGCTGGTGTATGATTTTTAATAAAAAAACTAAACTTTGCCCAATATATCAGCAAGCTGATGTGTCAACACGCATAGTCTAGCCTGCATGTTCCACGTATCATGTCATGTCTACCACCGTATCATGTCAAAAAGCAATCCCGAATTCATTTGCAAAAGGTAAAATCCCTGGATCAAGCTTTGCATTAAACTGTTTAAACACCATCCATCCCCGCCAGTTGAGTCACTTTTTATAAAAAGGTGGTATTTGGCAAGCTCCGAGTGCCCCCCCCCCCATTAGTATTAATGTAGCTGTATATGCAGATGAGCAGCAAGTGGAATTGAAAGTGGTGTAAAAGCACTTCCTTTCCATCGCTGATGGAATGATGAGTGATCTGCCTCCACTGGCTCCAAATGAATCCATCCTTCTTTTCTAAATTGAAGCAGCTGAATTCCCGATGGATCTCGCTGCTGCAGAGTGCTTCATCTACTGTGAAGAAAAGCACTCATCTCAAATATTTCACACAGGTCACATTGATTTGAGATTTATTGATATGCTTTCACCAGACTAAAAACATATTTCCACCAGATTTATTGTCTAGGTGATGTCACTGTGATGAGATCATGTTTTACTGGACCTACTTGGTATTTTGTATTGTTTGGCATTTGATGCATTTAGATTTTGTTTTTAGAATTTTAGCTCTACAGGTATGTAGTCTGCATACTGTATGATTGAGGATGTACTTAAATCCTTATTCATTCTTCCATCAGACGGAAAAAAAGAAAAAAAAGGTTTAATATCCCCCTGTAGTCTCATGCTGTTATATCACTGACTTTGCTTCTTTATTCTGTTGTTGTGGTTTCAGTCGGCCCAGAACCTGGCTCAGATCAGCGACCTACAAGCCCAGCTGGAGGAGGCCTTCAAGGAGAAGCAGGAGGTTCAGGAGAAGGTAGATGCTGGCTTTCTTCTCTTAGCATACCACTGATGTGGCCCGTTAAAGTTGCAGTCTGTGTAAACCGTAAAACGGGCAGGGAGAGATTTAACAGTGTGGAACGAGTTGGAGTCCAACCCTATGTCAGCTTTAAAAAGTATACTTCAGACCAGAGGAGGGAACCAGTAGGACAGGGTTAGTGAACTTGAATCCATCCTTGAGGTCATTTCACACAGGGCTTTTGATTGATGGTCAGCAACTAATTAGTAATAGTATTTGTATTTGTTTAAAATGTGTCAGTGATCTCCCATCGTCTTTCTTTCATCTTCTCCAAACTGACCATGCTTACCATGGTGTAATAGAAGAGGGAAATTTGACTGTGAAAATGGACATTTACTGTGAGTGTTTTGAGGTGTTTAAGTATATTTGAGCTTGTTGGTTCCAAAGCCCTTAGTCTGCAGAGAGATCAAAAGAGGAGATGATTAGGATTTCGACACATCACATTCAAGTCCGACATTGACAAACTATACATTGTTTGAAAGCACCAAGCTTTAAAAAAACAAAAACAATTTAAAAATATCACTGCAGCAACAGTTGCTTATTTTGTAACTTAAGTGTATACACGACAGAACATTCAAATGTTAAAAAATAGAGAAACAATCGCTCATTGTACCATTTTGTCTCTGTAAATCTGGTTCAGTATTACTTAGACTAATTCTGACTTGTGGATACTTAACTCCAAAGAGTTACCTTTCAAAACCAGGATCATAAAAGTAATTTAAAATGTTATTTTTTGGGCTTGTGTTACTTTTGAAGCAAGAATGCCAATCATTTGCTGGTCCCAGCTTCTTACAAGTGAGGAGTTGCTACTTTTCTTTGTTTTTATGATAGTAAATTAAATATTTTGGAGATTTGGACTGACCAAAACAGTCTGAATATGTTGCTTTGGAAATTGGTTGGTTTTTTCATGTTTTTTTTTTGCAGATTGATTGATAACTAGATAAGTTATTGTTGCCTAAAGAGCTTGGATTAGACATTATAAACGTATGACAACGGTATGACAGTTTCAGTCTCATAATGCAGGCCCTCCCCCTCCCCTGACGCAGATAAGTTTCTAGAGTTTCCTCTTCAGCAGTGTCCAGTGAAGAATCCCTTTTACAAACTTGAATGTGCAGCACTGCCTCAGCCCATTTCCTTTGCTTTTGCACTGGTCTCTTGACAAATACAACCCTTGATGTAATTGATGTGTCATTCAAGCAGGACTGGCGCAGGCAATATGTGACACAGATGGCCAGCTTGGTTTCCCAACTCAGACAAGCAATAATGCTGAACATGCTAGTGCTGTCATCCTCGTAATGACTGCTGCTGCATGGATCTTTTTCTTCATCAGACACAGCTGTACCTAACAAATCAAAGCCAGCCAAGAAGAGACGGAGATTAGACCAGTATCCTCCACTCCACCTGTACAAGGGATATGTTGTCTTAGTATGACTTAAGCCCTGCATTCTTCCATACAATGATACCATCTGAGACCTCAGTTTCAGGGCACTTATCTCCACTGAGAATCCTGCAACTTCTCTAAAGCTGGAAAAACATCAACCACACCCCCAACCTCTCCATTCTTTACCTGTCTCTCAGGTCGCCTTGTGTAGTTTTAATGTAGCAATATCATGGATGGTAATTTATCAGAATCCATCACTAGGATTGGTTATCATTTGAAAGTTTTGTTCTGATTCAGTACTGATAACAAACTGTTTATTATACCTTACACTGAGGAATATTTGACCTCACAACCTCAAAACCTTCTCTATAAAACCTTAATTTCTACTTTATAACAGCTAGCTACAGCTAGATAGCTACATATCCAAATGCATCAATGTTTGCCTTAGCCTAGCTTAGGGTAAAGACTGGAAGCAGGAGGAAAGACCTGGCCTTGCTCTGTCTAGAGTTCAAAAATACATCTACACCTGTAAAACTCACTAATTGATGCGTTGTATCTTGTTTGGATAATCCATACACAAACAGAAATGTAAAAAATTGTTTTAAGGGGAGTTACATGCTGGAACTATTTGTTGGTGAGCAACAGTTGAGTGCAGGGACTGTGTGCAGCATAAGGATCAACAGCTGTATAGAGTTGGGTGTCATCTGCATAGCGATGTAAATCGACACAGTGTTTACAAATGAGGACAGTCGTAACATATAAAGACTGCAGAGTAGTGTACCCAAGACAGAGCCTTTGCAGCACTTTGAGATGAGACAAAAAAGTTGATTGTATTCCAGTCAATGGGTGGCACTCAAAAGTATAGTGACATAAATATGTGTATGTTTGTGTCTTAGATGCAAGCCCTCCAGAGCCAGCTGGAGTTTCAGGAGCAGTCCATGGTGGAGAAATCCCTTGTCAGCCGGCAGGAAGCCAAGATCCGCGAGCTGGAGACCAAACTGGAGTTTGAGAAGACCCAGGTCAAACGCCTGGAGGTGAGAGCTTATGACAGATGGAGGAGTGCTGGTGGTGCTTGTGGTGGTAGGTGTCTGGGAGAGGAAGCTCCAGCATGTGGAAGACATGAGAATAGGTTGGTGGGAGGTTGTAATGTGCTGCTGGCGTCAGAGATCAACTGCAGACAGAAAAAGGTCATGATGAACCGAACATAAATGGCACCACATGAAAGTGCTGTAGCTCCATAAAATTTCAGATCACTGCCAGTTAGATATAACCATCTCTGCTTTACTTTGTCCTCTAGCTTGTGTTATTCTCACTGTACAATACCATTTGTTATTCTGTCATTTTCAAATTACTTTCAGATTTTGCCTGAGACAAAAAGCACAAGTGAAGAATAAAGGTTACCATCTGTACGCTCCCAGGGAGAAATTGAAATCTTCTCTCACCCACTGATAAAATGACCCTGCGCTCAATTTTGCAGGTTCAGTTCAGTAATTACTAGCTGTGCAGTATGCTCACCGCCAGGCACACTCCCTCTGCTCCTTGCCCTCCAAAGTCAAAATAAATATATTTATTTATTAAAAGTGATTTTTTTATATAGATAGCTGGATTTCTAGCCTGTGGTGAAATGTGCAGAGTTTGGAAAATATACGCAAGGGTTAGACTCATTCTGCCTTTTGGTTGGCTTTTTTATGGCTTCTCACCGACATTAAAAACTGCAGTGAGTGAATATTTCAGACTGCCTGAGTAGTAAAGCTCATCAAAGCTGGAGGTAGCACAGCTCAATCAATACAGTTGTGAGGAGGCACAGTACAACACCCACTCAATATGTGAAATATGGACAGGGCCAGTGGCTAATGCAGGAGCTTACTCACTGATAAAGTGTGCTGCTGGCATTGATGCACAGAGTGAGTACAGACTTGCTGCAAATTTAAAAGAAAACACAGCTGAAGACTAACATATATGCGATGAAAGTCTGCTGCACCACTCCAATGCGTTATTGATACAGATAAACTAATTAGTTAACATTGCTTTCTGACTGGGTTCTGTGGAGAAGTGTTATGCTCGTATCCATACCTACTGAACCCAACAGGTATTTGTTCATATTATTTCAGGGCCTTCTTGGAATGTGTATGAGATGTCGTTTTTTTTAATGTACTCAGATTCTCATCTTCTACAGTACTGATGTTTGAACCAGATATTGGTCAATGCAGATACACTGACTTGCCATTTCATTAGGTACACCTGTTCAACTGTTCGTTAACGCAAATATCTAATCAGCTAATCACATGGGAGCAACTCAATGCATTTAGGCATGTAGACATGGTCAAGACGATCGCTGAAGACACTGAAGTTCAAACCAAGCATCAGAATGGGGAAGAAAGGTGATTTAAGTGACTTCGAACGTGGCATGGTTGTTGGTGCCAGATGGGCTGGTTTGAGCATTTCAGAAACTGCTGATCTACTGGAATTTTCACACACAACCATCTCAAGGATTTACAGAGAATGATCTGAAAAAGAGTAAATATCCAGTGAGCGGCAGTTCTCTGGGCAAAAATGTCTTGTTGAAGGTAGAGGTCAGAGGAGAATGGCCAGACTGGTACGAGCTGACAGAAAGGCAACAGTAACTCTATTAACCACTCGTTACAGCCGAGGTCTGCAGAAGAGCGTCTCTGAACACACAACACGTCGAACCTTGAAGCAGATGGGCTACAGCAGCAGAAGGCCACACCGGATGACACTCCTGTCAGCTAAAAACAGGAAACTGAGGCTACAGTGGGCAGGGGCTCAACAAAATTGGACAATAGAAGATTGGAAAAATGTTGCCTGGTCTGATGAGTCTCGATTTCTGCTGCAACATTCAGATAGTAGGGTCAGAATTTGGCATAAACAACATGAAAGAATGGATTCATCTTGCCTTGTATCAGTGGTTCAGGCTGGTGGTGGTGGTGTAATGGTGTGGGGGATATTTTCTTGGCTCTGTGGGCCCCTTAGTACGGACTGAGCATCGTTTAAACGCCACAGCGTAGCCATCTTCTATTGGATACTTTCAGCAGGATAACACGTGATGTCACAAAGCTCAGATCATCTCAACAACATCTCAACATCTCATCAAAGTGGTTTCTTGAACATGACAATGAGTTCAAATGGCCTCCACAGTCACCAGATCTCAATCCAATAGAGCACCTTTGGGATGTGATGGAATGGGAGATTTGCATCATGGATGTGCAGCCAACAAATCTGCAGCAACTACGTGATGCTATCATGTCAATGTGGACCAAAATCTCTGAGGAATGTTTCCAGAAGCTTGTTGAATCTATGCCATGAAGAATTAAGGCAGTTCTGAAGGTAAAAGGGGGTCCACACTAGTACTAGCAAGGTGTAACTAATAAAGTGGCCAGTGAGTGTATATTTAGAATTCTTTAGCTATCCTAGCAGACCGCCACTTCGGTCCAGAGTGAAATATCTCCTATCTATTTATGTTCCTCAGCGGATGAATATGACTAATGACCTAATGACTTTGGTGATCCCCTGACTTTTCCTCTCGCGCCACCAGCAAGTCAAAGCTTTCAGTTATCCAGCAAAATATCTCAATATCATAATATGGATTGGCATAAAATCTGGTACAGACATTTGACATGGTCTACTGGGGATAAATCACAATGTGTGGAATTGTCTGACTTTTCATGTAGCACCACCAGCAGTTTGAAATGACCCAGCAGTTATTGGGTGGATTTTCATGTTCCTCTCAGGATGAATTGTAAAACTTTTGGTGATCCTCTGACTTTTCATCTACCGCCATCATCAGGTCAAAATTTCAATTTGTCCAATACTTTGGTTTATGGCCAAATAATTGCAAAAGTAATGACATTCCCATCAGCCTCAGCTGTAAAAAAACAACAACAAAACAAAGGGCTATTTGTGGGGGCATTTTGTTTCAGGTACCGGTGAGACATGAAATATGACCCAGGAAGTCCAGTTTGAGTAATAGATCCATGAGTCTGAAGGCTGATCAGAAGCCGAAAAGCAAAGTTATCACGTTGGCAATTATTTATCTTTCCTCACAACAATCTCAAGGTAAATGGTAGAAATACGGCATTCACATTTACAAATCAATCTTTCATTTACATCCATTCATTTGGAAGATGCTTTTGTCCAAAGCGACATACAAATGTGGTACAATCCAACTCCCGGTAGATCAAGGAGAAACCTTTGAGAATAAATGCCTCAACACTCAGTTCTATATTCCACCTTACCTAAGTACAACACAGCTTGCAGTTGCATGAAGTAACATACTAAAGTGCCTGGCAAATATCAATTTATTTATTTGGTTTCTGGAAGAAGAGCTAGAGAAGGATCGAGAGGATAAGTTCTCTCAGAAGGTGTAGGGGGGTAGGAGTTGAGTAAGTCATTCCACCGCTGAGGGACCACACAGTAGAAGAGATCAGAAGCAGGAGAGGAGAAGCAGATCGTCATGAACGAAAAGTCTTATAAACTTGAATGAGGGAATTCAGGTAGGTGGGTGCTGCACTAGTAGGCAAACATTAGTTAACATTAGAACTTGCCAGTTTCGGCCAACTTAGCCAGTGAGGAGTAATGAAAAGTGGAGTGCTGGAGTTGGCTGGTTGAAGATCAGATGTGCTGTGGCATTTCCGACCATTTGCAGAGGTTTTACTGTGCATGCTGGCAGCTCTGCCAGAAGGGGATTATAGTAGTCAAGGTGAGAGTTGACTACAAGGAGTTGCGCAGCATACTCAGTCAGATAGGACCTGATCTTTCTGATGTTACTTATATAGTGCAAATCACCATGACTGGGTGACGGATGCAACAAGCTCAGTGAGAGTTAGTTGGTCATCACGATGCCCAGGTTTAGCAGACTTTGTTTGAGAGAGCAGGGTGGAGTTGTGTTAATCTATCAGAACTGTCAGAACTGTTTGTTTGTCAGAACAGTATATGTAATATACAGTATATATAGTATATGGTATCAATCTGACCATTGTTGAACCATCTCTCTATTGCTGTGCAGAGCCTTGTAGCTCGTATTAAGGAGAACCTAGAGAAGCTGACGGAAGAACGAGACCAGCGCAGCAGCAGCGAGAACCGAGAGAAGGAGCAGAACAAACGTCTGCAGAGGCAGATCCGCGACATCAAAGAGGAGATGGGTGAACTGGCCAAAAAGGAAGCCGAGGCCAGCCGCAAAAAACACGAGCTGGTAAGGATGTGACAGACAGTAATGAGACAACTTACTGACATTTATCAATGAGCAAGAAGCACAGTCAGACACCCCTGACATTTTAGGAGAGCCTGCATAGCATTCATCAACAATAAATTAGCAAACTTAAATTAGTCAAGCTTTGGTCCCAGTCAGCTAACTCTTGTCTCATTAACAGGAAATGGACATTGAGAGCTTAGAGGCTGCTAATCAGAGCCTGCAGGCAGACCTTAAGCTGGCCTTCAAAAGGATTGGTGACCTCCAGGCAGCCATCGAGGATGAGATGGAGAGTGACGACAATGAAGACCTTATCAACAGGTACAAAAAAAATTAACTTCTCGGTTTGGAGCTTCTTGAAGTTCCAGAAGGTAGAGAACTTGATTAGAAACGAGTGTAAACAAAGAGTGAGATTGATAGCCAGAAATATTTACACTTACCCAAGGAATAATTGAGTCACTAGGCAGGCACCATTTACGTATGTGGAGTCCAAGCTTCATTGTATTAAAGGGTACCATTGCACAAGGGGCATGAAAAAAAAAATCTTACCTCAAGGTCCACTTATTAGCGTTTTCCAGAACTTTCAGCAGAATTTCACTGTCTTAATCAGGGCATGGTGTTTGCTCAGTTTGTCATGAAGATGGTTCAGCTTTTAGCTAACCGAAAATCAGGAAGATTTACCTCTCTGAGTTGTTATTATGACAACTCACCAAACTCTCAGCTGTCATTGTGACAACAGTGCAAATTCCATCCGCTGATGAAGACCATGAGATGCAGTTAAAAGCTCCAGAAAAAGCAAGCAAGTGGATCTTGATTTAAAATAGAATGTCAAATTACTGTTGCCAAGGTCGAGAATAAATTTTCACGCTCAAATACATTTTCTACTCCAAATATGAATATAAATATTATTATTACCAATATATTGTTATCAACAGCTTCTTGTAGGTATATGACTACCTGACTTTTCAGGTGATCAAATCCCTGGTACCATCTAAAAGTGATGGGACAGTTTTGTGCATTTTTATAGCTCATAATTTGATGAATTTGTTGCAATTAATTTTAAGTCCTGCACACACGTTTTGCACAAATGCACAAATTTTGAAAAAGCAGTGCCATGCCATATACCATTACCATATTCACCTTATTTTGAAACGCGGAATACAGACATAGTTCCCTTTTTTTTGTGTGAGACTTCTGGACAGGCACTTCTGGTCATTGGCTCACTTTTCAGCGCAGCAGCTAACACAACAACTTTTTGGACAACTATGGCTTTGAGGAAAACCGGAATCATTAAATACCCTAGTTAAGCTAATTAGCTCTGTTGACGGAAACGGAAGCGCGGCACAAAAATCAGGTGTTCGACCAGCTGTGTACTTTCACGTTCCAAAGTAAGGTGGATAGGTAGACAGACATCAGAATTTTGCAGCATTTGACATTATCTAGTGCATTATATCTATAATTGTCTCTCTACTCTCTTAGCACCATCCATTGTAACCACTCCTCACTAGAAACCCTTATCCTGCCATGATAAGTTGCTGGGGTGAAACAGTTACATGTGTACCTTTCTGCTGTATCTGCTTTCCAAAAAGTTGTTTGTTTTCTTTCCCAAGAGTGAGATGAGAAGATCGATGTCAGCTTTATGCCTGTGTGTAGAACAGAGCTTTGATGAATAACAGCCAGGCACATAGAATTCCTGGAGTCTTGTCGTCACAGCGAGGCCTGGTTCCATCGTGCCTGTACAGAGACCAAAACAACAACAACATGTGCTCACCAACTATGTCTGGCAACCCGCGCCACAGCCATAGATGCTGCTCGGAAGTGCTGGGCAGATACTTAAACTGTTGTCTGTCAAGACATAGTTCCACCGTAACTCCCTAAGCTCACATTTTTACATTTCTGTTTGTGTACAGATTAAACAGTTGAGATACAACATGTTAATTAGTGAGCTTTAGAGGTGTTGGTAGGTGTTTAACTTTACACAGAGCCAGGCCAGCTGTTTCCCCCTCTTCCAGTCCTTATGCTAAGCTAGGCTAACCATGTCCTGACTCGTTCTGTACTTAACAGACAGACATGTGGTATTCATTTCCACATGTAACCCTTAGAAAGAAAGCAAATAAGCATATTTCCCAAAATGTTGAACTGCTCATTTAAGTTGAGTTGATTTGTTTTCAGTTGTCATGTAGCATACGACCATGTGGCCAATGACAACAATCCAATCAAAGCCCTCCAGATATTGAATTTTCTGGTCGTTTGTTATACCTATTACATCTTTAATGCCCTTCCTCCTCAGGATCAAGACTCACCTTATAAAGACGGCAGTTATCCCAGCTAACATCTGGTTCAACTCCACAGAGATAATAAGTAGAGGGGGTAAAACAGTGAGGAAGTGAGTTAGTATCACTGAAATGATCATATGGTTCAGGGATAGGAATAAAGAAATCCAAAGGTAGTTCTTTTTCGACTGTATTATCCACACCCAGTAAAACGTCCTGTACTCTTGCTGAGAAAAGTGTATACACTCTCTGAGATGCCTGCTGAGCCTTACTAATTTTTCAGTACAGTCCCACAAAGACAGAGTGAGAGTTCTTCTCCCTACAGCAGCAGCTCTGTGAGTCATTAGAATACGCTCTGTAATGCTTCCTTCTCAGCTCTGTATGCAAGACACAAGATCAGGATGAGGTGGCATGCTGAGTCAATGCCTCCAAAAATATGACGCGCACAGCACAGTTAGTTTGCCAAAGGGAAAAACGAAACGGGGTTATCACAGTTTCTGCCATGACATCCATATTATTTTTAAGCATTCACGTTTTATGTTCTATTTTTGACTTGATTCTTATTTCATGTTTTTCTTTTCTATTGTCTTTTGTTGTTTTCTTTGTCTGTCCGTCCACCCATCATCATCATCACGACCAGTTTGCAAGACATGGTGACAAAGTATCAGAAAAGACAGAACAGAATGTGAGAAACTTGAACTTGCTTTTTTTTTGTGTGTGTGTTGTTTTGTTTTGCACCACTGGAAATGATGCAGCATTCTACAGTCTTTGAACATTTAGTCGAGAAGTTGATAGAGGAGAGAGAAAACCCCAAGTTTCTCTCTGGGTTTAGTTTCGGTCCAGTTAGTCCATCACTTCTGGCTGTCACACTGTAGAAAAGAGCTGATATTTAAAGGAAAAATCCCCCCCTGACAGAAAGAGTAGAAAAGATATTTGGAATGCACCTGGCATTCTGGGCCAACTTTGCTATTTGGTGATTTTTCTCTGATTCATGTGATAATTCTCATCTATTTTAAGACATCAGCTTTTGGTGTCAGGCCCTCAGAATCAAAGAGTGGTGGCTCAGTTCCACATCCACACATGTTCAACAATTCAAACAGGAAGAAATGCCTCATGGAAGAGGCAGAGATACAGTAAATCCAAGAGGGGATTTTCCTTTGATGTGTGAAGGCTCGGGGATAATGCATCATCAACAGTGCTCCGAGATTCCCTCATAACAGTTTACTCCACTCTTCACTGCATGCCCTCACATGCTGAAATGCATGAATACCACTGACAATATGTTATTTGAGCCCCAGCATGAAACAAGCCTCCCTCCTCAGATTCCCTGTATGGCTAAACACTTTGCAAAGCTTTGAGTTGAAAGGCACAAGTGTCATGATCTCTCTGGTCATCCCCCTTGAGGCCGAGATCTTCTGCACAGTTCTCCATTACCTGCTGAGGGGTATATCCAGCTGTGTTTACCGCCTTGCCTTGGTCTGAGGGTGTCGTGTCGGATGCTGCTGTGTTGTGTTTGAACAGCAGTCAGCGACCAGTACGCTTCTCGCTCCCTGGGCCTTCTTAATATTTCATCGGCCCGCTCTAGGGCTGGATGTGACTGTGCTCTGCGGTGACTGCCCTCCTGACAGGAGAGAAAAAGGGTGTGTTCCTCATCAATCTTTGACTCGCACTTGCTTAATAATGCAGAACCCTCAAATGTCTTACAAAAAGCTGTCTTGCTCACAAGGCAAGTAGCACACACGCATTGTTAACCTCTGGCTACCAGCCATTCAAGTCCCTTGCCAGTGTTTGGTTTTCTGATTGTGTAAAGTGTTATTAATCAGAGCTGGAAAGAGCAGGCTTTTGTCAAAGAGACCGAAGTGTTTTGATTTTTAATGAGCTGTTGGCACTGCCACATTGGAATAAAAAGGCTAGTCTTTCCTGCTCTTTGCATTTCTATTTTCATTAAATATAAATTATGTAGCTATACATTTTTATATATTAATTATATATTATATTTATAATATTAATATAGTATACTTTATTTGTATGAAGCGGTTCTAAAATACATAAAATCCTGAAAGGCATATATCTCATGTAGGTGCACCTTTGGCTTAGAATATCACTGGAATTATATTGGGTTTAAATTACATATCAAGTGTTCTCTTTTGAGATGTCATCAGTACCCAAAAGGAAGAAATTAGATTAGTAGCTTTCTAGCTGAAAAGGCTGATTGGAGGTTAAAGGGAAAAGTATTTTAAGTGGAAGGTTTTCTATTTCTTTTTAGATGCCATTCTAATTATTCAACAAACAAATATTTATTGATGTAATCAGTTTTTGATATATTTTAGACTGGCCTAGTAAATTGACTTAATTGACTTTCATCAGTTTTGGGGACATATAACATGTCTTTTCTTGCACCGTAGCTTGTTGAGTGAGTCTACCACAATCCACCGAGGGAAAACTACAGGTCTATTTGCAGGCTAGATCACTAATTAACTAGCCAGGTGTATTTGATTAAATCCAAATGATAACATGTTAAAGTGAAAACACGTATTTCCAACATGGTAGGAAATACAACTAAATGGCTAAAGTAAAATTTAATAAATAATCACTTTACTCCATACAAATTCCTTACCCAACCTTTAAATGTCCCTCTTATTTTTTATATTTAATAGAAAGCTGTTCCACAGTACAGCACCAGTATAGAAGCTTCTGTAGCTTCTGTAGCACAATAAACAGCTTAAAATGTACCTGTGATTGTCAGTATTGGACAGTTCAGATGCTGAATGTTGTGGTCTTTATTCTTCAATAGCACTGCTAACAAAATGTTGCCTGTCCTGGCTTGTATACTGTAGTTACAATGGTAAACTTGTTTACTTTGTGACTCGTGCCACTGCTGGCTTAGCTGTCAGTGCAACATGCTCTTGTCCTGCCGACTCAGAGGCTAAAGGAGGATAAAGGAACATTTCTGATGTATCTCCAAAGACCTTCTTTCTAACTTTTAAGTATTATAAAATTTAAACGCAAAAGTTAAAAATCGCTTTAGCCAAAAAGGGATGGCTTTTGTGACTTCAGTTGGTTTTTAGTATTTAGCTACTTGAACATGTGCAATTCATATCGCACTGAAGTCACTGCTCAGTGCAGTGGAGGTTTTCCAGCACAGATTAACAGTGTTACCTTTTCATGTGACACTGTGGATGAGAGGAGTTTTCCAAGCGTATGTTTCCTGATGGTCTCGCAGGGGATGCATATGCCTGTCTGTGCTCCAAAGCCAAAGGGACTTCGACAGTTTCATATATCGGAGGCGTAAACAGTAGCTTCTATAAGACCCAGGGACACAGAGGAGCAAAGCTAAGCAGAGCTGAGCAGGAGGATCCATAGAAGCTAATGATGAATGTAATAGTGTGTAACAGAGATGTACAACCAATGGCAGCAGAATGTCAAAGACAATTAATGTCTCCTCAGCACTGTGTTTGTTTGCTTCCCCCAGGCTTTCAGCAGGGCTTAACTAATGGTATGGTGGTCAAGGACATAAATTGTGGTTGACACCATGTGTGAAGCGCTCAATTACATAGTGCCCACCATTGTGGTTTTGGCTATAGACCTGAGATGTTTCTCTATGTGCTCTGAATGTATCATGAAATTGTGCACAGATATGAAAGTCTTAGAGAATAATCACAGTCAAAGTTCTGCAGCTGGAGGATTATATATAATCTTATCATGTCCTCTTGAGTATTTTTGCATAGAGGTAGTTGTTGGAAACACGCTGATTCACATTTTATGTAGACAAAATCTGAGAAATTTGTTCAAACTTACACAGTGGTTTAATGGAAACATTACTACTGAGTTTAAAGGGATGAAAGCCTCACACACTGGAGACTGTTCACCAATTGGAGGTCAGTTTTCACCAAGATTGTCTCATTTTTAATCGAAAACTTTCACCTTCAGCTTTATGACTGGAGTAGTGCCCAAAGCATGTATCTGTACCCAAACCTGTGTCCTAGAAATTATGTTCATATATTACTAATTTGCAACAGCAAATACATTCTGAAACCAAACTACATGCAGGATGCAGGATGCAAACCCTGGTGTCAAAGTCCTGCACTTTTTACACCCACCATCCAACTCGACCATCTCCTTATGACTTTTGTGTGATACAAAAACGTGACACTCGTGGACTGGAAAAAATGTTGCCAGTCCATGACATAAAAACATAATCCTGGCAGCAATTAGTACTGGTGTCAGATTCAGGAAACTCAGCAGTGTCACTAAGGTTACAAGGTGAAAGAAATACTCCATAACATGACTTAATTTCCCCATTTTCCCATTTTCTCAAGACAGGAGTTGGTATTTAAACCGAGTGTTGCCAGTGAAGACCAAGGTTGAAAGACTAATTTAAGAGAGCTGTAGGGAAGAGTTGACTCAACCAACACATAAATCCTTGCGAAGCTTAAACTCTAAAAAGGATCAGATAAGGAAACGTCTGGGTTTTAGGTTCTGCTACCTGACGTCAGAGTGTCCTCTCCACTCATTGAGTGATGTTTACCCAGTCTTTTCTGACAAGTCCACAGTGCCAAAGACAAAGACACTTGGCTGCTCTGTCATCATAACAGTGGGCAGCAGCAAATCCGCAGATTGTCTTATGGTCGAGGCATGTTCTGTAAGGCTAATTACAGCTTAAGAGTCTGTCGCCCCCGTCAGTCCTCCCATCCCGCCCTCCTCGTCGTTGCCATGAATGCAGTCCCAGCATTACCGTCCAAGGTTATTGTATTCCATAAAAGCTAGCAGACTATGCATTTGGATCTCACTGGGCAAGCTATTATTTGAAATCTCCCCTTTGAAATCCAGGGAGCTTTTGTCTCTGACTGCTAATGATTTTAATTATAGGTGGTACTGGGCCTTTCTAAGCTCTGTGTGCTGGAGAAAATAATGTTTTTCTCTCTCTTCCTTGACAAGATGGGAGGCTTTCTGAAACAGATGCAGAGATGTTGAACCACCCCTCTGATGTCTCTGTAGGACTATTAAGCTGTAACAACTTAATTTCACAGCGCCACACATGCACTGGGCTTTGACGGCACTTAATGAGTGTTGCGCTCTTTTCATCCGTGTCAAATTTTATGACAAGCCCTCTATTTTACTCCATGGCTCGCAGTGGTTTGTGAACGTGTAATGATAATTGAGAGGAAAAGCAGTGCAGTGCCCAGCTGTGTACCAAATCATTCTGTCAAGAACTGAAATTATGAGTGTATGCATATGACTGCGTGTGTGCGCAGGACTGGTGATGAAAATAATTGCCAGATGAAAGGTAAATCTGGACATTTTCTGCCACTCTGCTGTGCAATTCTAACCCTAAGGAATCTAGAATAGATCTAAAAACAAACAGAAGTGAAAGAACATTTTCTTGCTTACTTTTAATCTGGTGATGATGGTTTTGGTCTAATCTTCATGAGGTATATGCAGGCATATCCTGATGAAGGTCAGCAAAGTGTGGAATAAACCAGCAATAAGTGAGACAGTATGCAAGAGATTTTCTCTTTTATTCAAGTCCTGCTGCCTTCTGACACACAGATCTGCACAGTTCTACAAAGGAACACAGCTTTTTCACACGTCAAAATGCATTTACTAGTTAGTTTGCTACACACGTTAAAAACAGTTGTATAATGTCCAATGCAAGCCAACTGCACTTCTTCTGTCGGTGAACTGGTTTCTCTGTTAAAGTTAGAACAACGTATGAACTGAGATAGTGGTACTTCAGTGACACAAAAAATCTCAATACTGTGGCCTCAGTTTACCATTTTATTCTCTTGGGTCGATGCTTTTCCGCAAAGATGGCATCATCAGAACACCCCTAAAGCAGTATCCTTAAATATAGATTGCACTATTACATAAAATCCCGTTCTGAAACCACATTTTATAGAACAAATTTCTGAAAGCAAAGTTGAAATGTAAGCACACAACTTCCGCACAGTTTAACGCCCTAATTGATAATGACTGGGGAACCAAAACGTACTCAGAGTACAAGTTAAGTTTGAGGGAGCCCATAATGAAATGACACCAGAACAGCCCAAACAGCCCAGAGGAAAAGCCTTAATAACTGTAAAATGATCTGATGTGTAGGTGCAATGTATATTATTGCTCACTGTGGCAACAGAATTTAATACCTCCGCTACACACCAGCAGGGGCAGGTCGTTTATCTTCGATAACATTCGGAGGATACCACTCTTTTGGTGCTCTGATAAAGGCTTTTTTGCCGAAATGCATCAGCATAAGAAAATGAAATGGTAAACTAAGGCCATAGTATTGAATAGTTTTTTGTATTTTTGGAATGCCACTCTCTCAGTTCATAAGTTGTACTCAGACACAGTACTGTACACAGACTTTTATGTTTGAGTATGGAGATTACTAGATTTATAACAGAAAGCCTGCATTACGAACTGTGGGCACAGTTAGAAAGCCGTGGGCTTTTACCTGACAGGGAGGGTCTAATGAAAGATGCCATTAAGCTGTATTTGAGGAAGTGTAGAATCCGGTGATTTTGGAGTTTGAGATATCAAGATATCTCCAGGAAATGCGTCTGCCTCTTTGATTTTGAGTTTTCTAAGTCTGTGTCTCACAAGACCCCCCCAAATGATGGAACTGCAATACTAAATCATTGTAGTACCCCATTACGGCAACATGAGTGATCAAATAACCTGGCAGGTGTTGAACACATCGTCAGTTTAACCAAATCATCAAACCACTTATTTGAAATTGAAGTTAATACCTAAACAGTAATTCATATTCGATTTCCTCTTCACTTTCAAATCTGCAGTTTAGATAACAAAGTAGAACTGTGGACTTTAAAACCAGTCAGCTTGGATGGTTGATTGGTGTGCAGTGTAAAAGTGTGTCTGGCAGAGTTGCTTCTTTCCCAGATGTCAGCAATAAATTTGGTGTGTAAAATCTTATCATACCTAACCGGAGTGATGGCCAAAACTGTGAAAATAAAGGCCAGGTTGTAAAAAGCAGAACGTTCCTATAATTCAAGGGCTGTCATTGGGTTTTGTTCCTATCACGGTGCTACTTGAGCTCTGAAGTAGCTTTGGAAGAGTAAAGGTAGAATGTTTGTTGGATGCCTCAGTGCCAGCTACCTGCTGGACCATGATGGCACTCATCTAACAATGACAACAGTGAGAAGTTGCCGTGTGGTCTATACAACCTCTCGTGGGCATGTTTGTGTGTTTACAGGGGCTCTTTGAGCTGGCTGCATGTGCTATCCTTCATCCAGAATAAATGCCACACTAACACTTAAAGCCTGTTCTTCATTCTCTGGTTCCTCAGCTACAGAGAATTACAGAAAAGTTTCTACCGGTGTTGACTCTCCTCTCACTCTAACATTTCTTTTACCTCATTCTCTCCTCTCTGAATGGCCATGTCTGACTTCTTCTCTGTATTCATAACCCCCTTAGCCATCTCGTCTATCCTTTATTTTCTCTGACTTGTTTTCCTGTCTCTGACTCCTCACCAGTCAGGGGGATTCAGACACAGACTCTGAGGTGGAGGATCGTGTGGACGGGGTGAAGTCTTGGTTGTCCAAAAGCAAAGGTTCCACCAAGAACCTCTCAGATGAAGGCAGTCTTAAGAGCTCCAGGTCAGTACAAAGGCAGCTGCCATTACTACCACTTCAGCAGCAGTTAGTAAGCCTATGTAGACTACTTAGACATTTGACTATTTTTGGACTCAGCCTGTCTGGATGAAATGTTTCCATGATCTGATCCAGAGGAAATAAAACAGAGTAGAATACTTGGCGGAAGTGAAGGGACTGCTATTACTTAGATGTATTTTCAAGCTGTTTTGTCTTTATTGTCACCTGCTCAGTGAAGAGGGGACTTTTTTTTCTTAAAACAAACCACCTCCGTGGTAGATTTATCGACATGCCCAATGGCCAGCTGGCATAGTCTACCTGAGCCACTCGCTGAGATTAATGAATGTGTCTGCCAGCTGACAGCTTCGATTGCCCCAGATTTGTCTCTTTACCAGAAGATTTAACTTCCCTCCCTCAGCTGAGCCACTCCCAACTTTAAAAACTTTTGGAGTTTTTAAATCTGTCTTAGCAGCATGTCCTCATAGACATACACTGACTGATTCATTGCACTAGCCAGCACCGCGCCTTGGAGAAGTAGCTTTCAAGTTCAAGCGCCTTAAATTGCCATTTGCACAGGTACACAAATACATGTACATTGGAATTCTTGCCCAGTTCTGTCAGTCATTTAACAAAGAATAGACCAACAAAAGCCAGCCAGGAATATTATTTATAGGTTTATCAAGTTTAACATGTTACTTTAAACTTCAAACTTAATATATGGGAAACATTTTCACTCAGAGTTTACCAAAATGATGTTACTGAAATCTTGTGTAATGCTCACAGGGATACATTTTTTAGGATCAGTGTTAAACATGTTTCAATATTATGCACATCAGAGAAAAATATGGATTTTGAATAAAAGAAGTTACATATTACTGTAACAATGTACATATATTGTTTGTTTTTGCTGGAACCCAACAGTTAGGGTTAAGGTTACCCTAAACCTCAACCCTATCAGTGAGGCATACGCAATAGAAACATTCCCTCACGATTTCAACAAGTAGAAAATACTCTTTTTTTCTTTCCAAATGTTTTGAATCCTTTTTTCCTGTCTGTCTTTTTTCTGTGGAATGCTTTCTCTTCTTCTGTTTTGTCAGGTGCTATGATTAGGGCTCAATAACATTTTATTGAATCTGAATCCAGTTCCAAATGTGCGTACCAAATACGAATGTTTTATCGAATCTGTTAAGATTTAGGTTTCAACAAGTTTAAGCGACAACAGTGAAAAGTAACTCAATATTTAAGAGCTAAAAGCCAAACATTCCCTTTCAAATTCTCAATTGATTTTGATACTAGAGTTTTTTCGAGATTTATTGCACATGTATCTGCTTTTTAGCTAAATGGCTATGTGTAATGCAATATTGGCCAAAACATTTATATTGCTTTTAAGTGGGTTTGTAGAGGATCGAAGTTGTGATTTTCCCTAGTCTTATCATTACTGTGGCCTTCATTTGTCCTTGGTGGGCAATAAAATTATTTCGGAGTTGGTCTTAACATTTCAATGCCGTAAAAGTGCCTGTTAGTCCCTTGTCAGTTGTCTCCAGCTACACTCTCCTTACTGTAATCTGTCTTTTTTTCATTGCTGTACTCCCATTTAGCTAAATTTCAGCTCTTACATTTCTCATCACATTTCTGTTTTTATGATTTGTCAAGTTTCATTCATTTGTTTCTTATTCTCTTCCTTCACTCACCTCCACTTGATCCAATATCTCATCTTTGTCTCCCACTGTCTTCATTCCTTTGTCCTTTCCGCTGTTGTTTCTTTCTTAGATTTGCTGTAAATGTAGATGCAAAGGAAGGGAAAGAGTGGAAAGAGGGTAAGGAATGGAAAGAGGTAAATAAAGATGGCAAAGAGGTAGAGCCGAGCAGGTCAATGTCAGTGATGAGCTCCCTCAGCTATAGAAAACGATCCAACCTTGATTCCATCTGTGGCAAAGGGGATGCCCTCTTCAGTGCCCTCAAGGAGAATGCCGACTCAGAAGATGCTCTGTCCTTCCACAAGGCTAAACCCAAAACCTCAGACCTGCAGGATGACACCTACTCAGTCAGCTCCAGGAGGAAGTCCCAGGCAGGGGTTGACATGAATGACAGAGAATCAGTCATTTCTCAGGCCTATTCGGAGGCCAACAGCCAAGCCAGGAAAGGCATGGACAGCCGCTGGGCTGACTTTGACAAAGAATCAACCATTTCATTCTCAGCACCAAGTCGGGCCTCCACACGTTTTGGGTTAAGCCCAGAGAATGATGCCAAGTCTACCATCAGCTTAGGTCTGTCAAGCCCACTTGGACACCGCCGAAGCACCTCACGCATGAATGAGAGCAGAGGTGGGCGGCCACTGTATGGCAGCAGTCCCAGTAGCCCTTGCTTTAGCAGACGGTCTGGGGGTCGCAGTCCTGGAAGTGTTAGCCGAGCTGATTCCCATATGTCGCTTGCACGCAGCTGCCGCCTGAGCGAGTTTGATGTTGATATTGATGATAGTCGAAGTGTGGCCTTCACCGAGAGGTCGGCATACAGTCCTCACTCGTCCACCGGCCGCAGTATCTCCATGCCACCACCACAAGCCAGATCATCAACTACTGACAATGGCCCAATTGAGAACTTCGATATCAAACCAGTCAGCCATCGCAACTACCTCGACCCTGACCTAGAGAAAGCCATCAATGAGGTGCTGAGTTTCAAGCCTATCAAATTCAAGCGCACAAGCTTGGAAGACTCTGAGGGTGAAGAAGAAAAATCCAAGAATGATGAAGAAGACAGCAAAGGTATCCGTAACCGAGACAGTACTCGCCCTGCCAGCAGCCTTAGACGCTCTGCATCCGCTGTGGACTGCATGAGGCTGTCCAATAGCGCCAGCCGCTGCAGCAGTCGCCATCACAGCAAGAGCAAAGGCAAAAGCAAGAAAAAGAAGAGAAGCCACAGCTCTGAATCTGACAGCTCAGGAGATGACCACCGTCACCGGAGTAGCTCCAAGAGGAGGTCCAAGAAGTCCAAGAAAAAGTCCAAGAAGAGGGATGAATCTTCGTCTTCTTCCTCGTCTTCATCGTCTTCAGATTCCGAGTCGGACTCTGGGTCAGAGTCGAGCTCCGGTGCCTCCACCATTTCCTACCGAAGCTCCAGCAGTGTGAAGCGGGCCCCAGTTCGAAAGGTGTCCAGCCCAGAAGGGGAAGAAGAAGCTAGGCCACCGAGTGAGAGCCAGCCCCTTAACAAAAAGGATGATAAGAAGAGGAAGAAGAAGGTGGACAGTCTGATGATGAAGTACCTGTACCGGCCGGACAGTGACTGAGTCAGGCAGTAGGTGGTTGCCTGATGCGGACTTACCTTGAAGAGTGTGTGTTTTTGAAGCATGATGTGACCTAACCAATCAAATACCTTTTCACTGTTGTCAATCAGCACATTAAATGATCTCCATTCAGTCTGACTAGTAGTAGACTTTCACAGTTTAGAATGATAATTTGTGGGTAGCGTTTGTAATGATGTGTCATCTTAGGCATGCTAACAATTTTTGATGTTTACTACTATACAATCTCAGTTTCAAGCCAAACAGTAGTGACCACAACGTCTGTGGCTGCCTGTGAGAAGGTGCATTCAATGTGGATGTTAAGTCAGCCTTTGATTAATCCAGAGACGTCACATTAATTTATAGCCCCAGAAAGGTTCAAATAACAGGAGTCAATTAAAAGAGGCCGTAATATTTATTTTCTTTCAGGCCCATAACTGCAGGCATAATTAGACCCAGAGCATTGATTTACACCAACTAGCAAATTCATTTGAGATGCACAATTGACAGTAATTAACCCCAGTTTGCAATATTTAAGCAGTTTGGATGTTAAGTAATGTGAAAAGGCTGGGCTAGTCTCTATGTAGACTGGTGATGGAATCAGATTTTTCTTGCGTCAGAGTTCATAATGAATATTTAGGATGATGTTTAAAAAAGATTACTGAATCATGTTTAGCTATTGGTAATCATTTGTGCTTTTTTCATTAAGTTTCTTGTTTTATTCTTCGTACTAATTCACTTGACAACTGTAACATTTGAAGAGGATGGAATCACATGTGCCTAATGCTTTGTATTTGTTATTTGAATGGCATAGATATAGTCTCTTAGTAACCACAATAACACGAAACAGTTTTGCATGCTAGTGTGGAACCACATTGCATGAGATTTTGTGCCCACTAGATACTAGGCTAACCTCATGACATGGTTAAATGTATAGCTGTGGTTAAGAGAGCTCAACATACTGTAACACAAGAGCACACAAGCAAATAGACAAAACAAAAGCAAATGAAGAAAACCCTGTCACCACTTAGACAACATATATGTCAAAAATTAAAAAATTAAAAAAAAATTGCAAATATATAAAACACAAGCAAATTGAGAAACATTCAAAATTAGACAAGCAGAAACACTGTAAGTAGTACACAATGAAAGTGATACACAACACAACAGAAGATTCTCGGCCCAAAAAAAAGATGATGTAGTACACAGTAAAAGGCTAAAACTAGATGTGCTAATATCTTAAATAACATCAGAATTACACAATAAGAGCCTTAAAATTAATATTAGCTCATTTTCAACTTTTCAACTTAATTGACAAGTGGTCGCATTCAGCAAATGTTGTTTTTTTTTTAGGTATGCTTTTAGTGTCCCCTGGAAACTTCTGTAACGTTTCTGTATTTGCTTGTATTATACAGTATATTTGCAGTAGGCTATATTTCTGTATGTTTTGTGTTAGCCCTGATCCAGGACCACTACATATCACAGTCTTGAATGGCCATCTCACAATGCTAGTTGGGTTTTTCAAGGGTTCACGCTCTGAAGCCCAGGAAGAATGTTCATAATACAAACTCACAGGATGGCAATCGTCTTAACAATCTTCCAGTCCATACTGTATACAATATGTCGACCTTTCTCGGTCAGACTAAATTGATTTTTTTGTTACTTTACAACTGCCTGTTGTTGTTTTTTTTACCACCTTGGAGGTCAAGATTGCCTACCAACCAGTGGGTTTGTATTTTTAGTATTTTTTCTGTAACAAATTTTATGAATCCATTTTTTTGCCACACTGATAAGATAAGAACAATTTCCCTCGGGATGAATAAAGTACTATCTTACTTTATTCATCCCGAGGGAAATTGTTGTGCAGCAGTTGCAATACAAAGTAGGAAAGAGTGTGAATATACAGAGTGCAAATATAAACAAATAACAAAATAAAGAATAAAGATTATCAGTAAGGCGCAAAACCAAATGTACACCATACCAGAAATGTAACAGGTTAATGGTAGGTATCATAAATATAAACTGGTAAGGTAATATTCACAATGCCAGGAATAAAGGAATAAACAGTGAACAGGAAGGACCATAAATAATGTTGCATTGTTTTGTAAATGCAACATATGTGTTGTCAAAGTGATGATGATGACTTCCTTATTTGCTTGTGGGGTATTTTTTGTTGCAGTGCATTGAGCTCTCTCAGAACCTGCACTATTTTCTGCTTACTTTTTCCATAATAACATCAGCTTCTTGTTGTTTCCTGCTCCAGTCCCCCTGGCCGAAGACGCTACTGCTTCGATAGATCTGATGAAGAGGAGGAGGAAGAAGAAAAAGAAGAAGAAAGCGGGGCGGGCTCTTACTACTCCCGATACAGATATAGCAGCCATATGAAAGACGACGGCGGTGAGGACAGGCCTTATGAGACCACATCGTAGTCCTCGTTGTCAGCATCCACCTTCTGAAACACACCGTCACTCAACCGTGACAGTTTGTCCTGCATGCAAAGTTGATCCCAAAGTGCAGGAAAACACAGACATTCAAATACTGTAGATGTTCCTAACACTCAGTCAGAGATTTATATGGGAGATCCTCACAGAATTTGGTCAGTTTGGTGGTTTGATAAACCACATGGTCTTTTTGACTCGGCACTCATCAGTCTAACCTCAGCAGCTCCGTTATTAACGACTTGACTCCGCTGGTTGCATGCAAGCAGCAGTTGTTTGGCTTGAGCAGCCATCCTGTTTCACTCCCACCATGGTTGTAACTGAGCCAAAGAACTTGAGGTTGCAATGATAATAGATTCTTCTTTTTTCTCCCTTTGTCTCTGTCACTCTTCCTTTACATATAGTACACCACAATTATATGTATTGCCACACAATGTACCATGTATTACCAAAAAGCCTTTGTTCAATTATGTGTGCACACTGTTTTACTTATTGCCAATTGATGCTGAGTCCTGGGCAAAGTCCCTGCCTTTTTTTTCTTCTTCTTCTTCGTCTTCTTCTTCTTCTTCTTCTTTCCTTTTCGGGATAAGTGCCATTTGATTTAAGTGGGCTTCTCTACAGCTGGCTTCTCTGCAGCTGTGGCATTTCATGAACTGCTGCACTGTACACTGAAGACTCTCTCATAATCATCTGCTCGCTTTTTGTTTGCCTGAAAAGTTTTTCTGCCTTTTGCCGGCAAATTATATCTTCCTTACAGAGGAAGAGGATTGCATCACTAGCTGCTCCGCCATGAAAGCAAAGCATTTTTCTCCATTTGAATCTTTTGTTTTTGATGTTTGACAGATTTGTTTTGCAGAGGACTGCCGTCAAGCAAATTAATTTCCTTGAGGTTTGAGCTTACCTCCGTGAAATGCCTATTTAGACTTAAGTACTTGCCAGAATTCTTTATTGATGAAGAGACTTTGGCTTCGTCCTTGTGCTTGTCATTCACATGCCTTCTGTGTTTTGTTTTAAGTTTGATGTGCTTTCCTTTTCCAAAGGGAATGTACTTGACTTGGGCACCAGTCATTTGTTGGTTTTTCACAAAAACCACTGAGCATATGGTATCCTCAACCAGCATGGTAAAGGAAAAAGCTGGTGTTATTCTATTTTCTTTTTTACTATCAACAAATTGCATGAAAAGACCAAAACCAACAATGTGTTTTCTCAAAGGTCCACTTAGCAAGTTTTTTGGAGCTTTCAACCACGTCTCTCTGTCTTCTTCTGGGAATGCAGCTTGCTCATAGTTCTTATCCCTAAACCCATTGGTTCCTTCTGACGACGTGAATCTTTAAAAATTGCTCACAAATGCAGTTTGATTTTTAAGAAAGGTTCAGTAATTTCCTAAATCGCTGGCCTCTGTAGTTTTTACAAACCGGGAACATTCAGTCAATAATAACAGCTCAGCTAGCTTTGTTCACTAACCGAACAATAAGATGATTCACAGCTTATATAAGATACATATTTGTATCACCAATTCTTCTTTCATAACTGTCTGAAAACCATTCCACTTTAGTGGAGCACTTTATACTCCAGTAGAGCATGGAAAAGCTAATAGGACTGTCACTTTTTCAAAAAAAAAATGTAATTTGAACCAACATGTAATTTGTTTGAATTACTGTGAACTCAACACAAACAGCCTGTTCTAAAATATGTTGTAGAATTTATGTTGTTCTGTTCAATCACTGTGCCTCCACTGCCTCATGTGAAGAAGCAGCTAACATTACTATGAGACAGTCGCACTGTACAAAGTCAGAAAATAGTCTGATATATGTAAGATTTTTCTATCCATGGTGTCGAATCCAAATGCTTCTACAAATGACTTCTCAGATGGTTAGGTGTCATGGTTATTTGTTCAACATGGATAGCTAGTTTTCTCCTTTTTGCGCTAGCTAAAAGAACGTCAGCCTAGTTCACAGACAGTGCATGCAGGAGATCAGAGTGACAGTGCAGGGCATGTCCTGTTCTTATACACTGAGAATTATCATTCAAACAGTTCATTACAGATTGAATATTACATTTTTTCCCATGTCCCACAAATTTTGAATAAAAAGTGACAGACCTACCAGCCAATAGGCTCTGATGGTTTCTACTCTCATTTGAGTGTCAAAGTTCACCAAAGTTGAATGTGAATCCTGCCAGCAGATCAGCTGATCACAGTGATTCCTTTTAAATGAACTGGTATTTCCTTGGATTCATGTCTTTTCATGGGTTTTGATGAAAATAAGAAAAATCTAGAATATTACCAGAATATCGCTTTCTCCTTCAAAGCCTGGTTGGGTTCTTTAACTGTAACTTCATTAACTGGACACACTACAGCCTGTATAACCAATACTGTGAAATCATGTTCAGTGTCTTTGAGGCCTGTTTATTTGTCAGGTTTTCTTTTCTTAACCCAGTGATGCCTCCAAACAGCAAGAAAAAAGGAACGTGCATTTTCATGGTTGCTGAAGTGTTACATCGCACCCTTTGGTCAAATGTCTGCTATTTACTAAGTGGCATTAAGATATTTTTGAAAGCCATTTAAAATCCAAAAGAGCTTGACATGCTATTTGGGTCTGAAAAAAATTAGTCAATGTTCTTCATTGTGGGAAAAGTTGGGTGTGATTCTACTATAGATGCTTTTTGTAGACTCTTCATTTTTATTCTCTATGCAGTCAACATAAGTCTGGAAATGTGTTTTTTGAGCTTATTGACCCTGATAAAAGTGTCTGGCTTCAACAGAAAAAAAAAAAACTAAAGAGATGACATAATATTGCTGACTTCACGCAGTATTTATATATAAGTATGTGTATGGTTCATGCTAGCTTTGAAAATAGTTCATGTTTATTTTCATTATTGAACAAATTGACCACTTGTAATAAATTTTGCATTACGGTTTAATATATTGTAAATAAACGATGGTGATTGTTTTAGAATGCCTTGAAGTCTGGATTTGTCTGAGTTGAAGTGTTTTGCTGCAGTGTGTCTTCAGTTCACATCTTTCCATTTACACTGAAGTATGGACTTTTGATGTGCTTTTGTTGTTTCGATTTCCAGAGGGCATACAGATAAAACAAAAGGGGAAACAGTGTTGATTTCTGATGCATCCACTTTGGCGTTTTTATCTGCTTTGTCAACAGTAGCATTGACACTGTGAACGCCTTAAAAGGACACAAAACCCACTGATTTTGTTTTTTCCTTTGTTATTTGTAAAGTAAGTATTTTGTGCTCCAAAGCTGAGCTGTAAGGACTACTAACCATGATTAGCTCTCCAGACATCAACACATTTAGCTGGAGGCAGCAGGGCTTCTGTTGGAGAAATCCAGTGTACATGATGATGAAGATGATTCAAAGTGTCAGAGGGATAAATGCAGGCTTTCATTTCAAAAGCACACATCAAAATCTTACTTTAACAAATGGACTCTGGTATGACTCCCGTGGTTATATCCACAGATGAAAGTTCAGTCAAGTAATTCCGACCTGTTAAAGAAGGTTGGTGGTGACTGCTCATTACCTGCTGACTGAGGTGTTTGACAGCTCATGAACTCATGTAGTGATACATTCTGTATCCTACAAAAATTTCTCTTGAAGACTTCACCTAGAAAGTTTGATGCAACTTCTTTGGGCTCGATTTCCTGAGGTTCTTTCCTTGCCTGTAGATTTTAGCCATGCTAAAAGTTGCAACACATTGCCATTCCTAGAAGCAATATGGTACATCATCAGGTCCGCCTATACATGGTGGGCTATTTCCTACTTTTTTGAACATTAGCGTTGGACGTAAATCATGAGGTGTGGAATCGTGTAGAAAAAATGCACTTATGCACTTATGTGATCATGGCACTTATGTGATCATGGCAGTAATACCAGCGAAACAGAGTATAGACATATCTGACTCTTGCCAGCATGTGTCATTCACACACATAGCTGCAGCATTTGGATGCCATTGTTGAGCATGCGCAACAGCATGCATGTTCTTCCTCTCACTGGAGTGACGCGCATTGTCACAACAATTAAGCATGTCAGATGGTTATTGATAAAATCTTGTGCACCAGACTGTTGCAAAATAACAACTCAAACTTCTGTACTGTGACTTCTGTATTTCACATTATACTGATTGGTCGTGCTCACACAGCCAGACAGCTTATCCAGCAAAACAATCACCTTGAGTGTTTGAAACTGAGACCACTTCGGGACACACCGGACGCACAGTTTACACAGGTTTAGTGGAAATCATCATCTATTATAACATCTCTGTAATGATTACGTCACTGAAAGCCCTCAGGACCATCCATTCCCACCAATCCTCTCTCTGCTCTCCGCCAACAAAAGGAGGTTACAGGGACACCAGCTGCTTGTGTCATCTGACAAAAGTAGCCAGAGGCAGCACATTTATGCGTATACCTGTGGCTGTGACGAACAACATGATGTGGTAGAATCAGGATTTCATAAGTGTGTTGATTTCGAACAATTGATGGAAAAAAAATCACAGTTATTTGTACAATGCAAACAGGATCATCAAGAGGATTTGTCAGTTCATGCAGCTCATCGACCCCTAAATGTGTCCTTATAGTCCCATAAAATAGCTAAAAAAGAGCTTACATTGGTATAGATGAGTTAGAGTTTGCATACTTTTATATTTTATACTCACAGAGACCAGGATGTCTTTGTCCTCCAATAGTAGCAGCTGTGTTGACAGGCTAAGCAATAGCCTTTAATTTTCATGTTGACCAGGTCAAACATTTTGTAACAAGCTAATGTTTTTGTGAGACTATAAATTGTTACATATTCCACCAACTATAAGAGAAAAGAATAAATATAGTAAATAATGTAATATCTAAATGTTGTGATATATAAAAAATATATCTCACAATGACTTTGACTCTATGAAACTTTCAGTTCCATCCTGAAGCCTGGAGAGAGTTGAAGGCCATGTCATGTGTTCACTGTGAATGCTCAAACATCCAGTGTCAAGCAGTGCTTTCATGACACAATCATCTGCTGTGTGTGTGCGTGCGTGCGTGCGTGCGTGCGCGCAGACGACTTTCATTCCACGCTTCAAGTGTTGTTGAAGGACATCAGAGTGAGACCTAAGATGTAATCTTTCTTTGCTGATCAATATTCAATCTAATATTTTGATATATGTGAGAAATGTGCTATGCATTTTGTCCTTCATTCAACTTCAGGGAGCAGAGAAGCTCCTTCATGTTGTTTAATCAGATACGATGTGCATCAGAACATTTTTACACTTTAACTGCGTCAGAAAATTTTAAACTATACTAATTAAGAAAAGTTTTTCCTAACAGGCATGTACATATATAATAATATACAGTATTTACTTACCACACCAGCACCTCATTATGACATTACAATTACATTATGACTGCATAAAGTCTGCATAAGGATATATGGCTGTCTGGATTCAGTCTGCTTCAACAATTGTTGCACACTAGAGGAGCACCTTTACTGTACTTTGCCTTCAAATGAGACTTTTTAATAATATCTCATAGTTTGACCTGGTTTACAGACATTAGATATATTTTTTACCCAGTCAGTTCTCCAGCAGACCTCCATGATTTCCTGGACATCTGTGTCACAATTGAATTGTTCCCACATGAAAGTGGTTTTCGAAGTCCTTTCATCAGTGTTCAAAAGGTCCATGCGATAGTGTATCATAGGGCTGACACAAGTAAACACATGCACTGTTATCAGCTTCTTCCTCTCTCCCCAAGTGGACAAAAACATCAGTTCAGTTTTATTAATAGCACAGTGATTTTCAAAAACACTGCCAAGACACAGAAGTGTAATCCCCAATTGAGACTTGCAAATATAATATATTTACTTTGTATTTTGAGAGAGAGGTCGAGGCTTTTTGAACATTCAGAACAGTCTGACGTGCTGTATAGACGTTATCTAGTAGGCAGCAGATAACCTGCACCTTTAAGGCAGTTCATTATCTTCACCTTGGTTCAAACAAGGCCTCTACCATTTATCATAAATTCATTTTTTAGCACATTGACATCAGATCACATTTACACTGGGCTACTTTGAAGCAGTTTCCTTCACCCTCTGGTAATCAGCAGTAGCTGCAGCAGTAGGTGGCCTTGTACCCAGTAACCTGTGCAGAGAGGTGAAAAGAATTAATGCACGAAATTCATAAATAACAAGGAAAAAAACACCAGGCCTCCATTAGAAATAAATGAAGCTAAATGCACTGGCATCTGGCTAATGAATTCAAGCAAATATTAAATTCTTCCTTCATACACACTTCTATATACTTTGAATTAATTAAGCATCAATTGCCAGCCAATAGTAGAGGAATTCTCCCCTCTAACATTTTATATTTGGGAAAATATGTGGAGATTGGGAGGTCGGTCTCGTGTAGTTTTCTCTTCACGGGTCAAATGCGTTTTGCTTTTCATCTGCGGCTCCCTGCCTGCAGTGTAGTCCCACTGACAAGCAAAAGCCAGCAGGAAGCAACCTGAGGCGAGGTCAGATCATCTGTGGAGCTGGTAAGTGATAGTGAATTCTCCCTCACTGTGCCTCTTCTATAGGGGAACATCCCCAAACAGCAGGCAGGTGGCTGCTCAGCTTCACCTCTCATATGGCATACGGCAGCTCAGCTGCTCAGGATGCCAAAAGTTGCTGTGCTGCCGCGGCACTTCCAGGACAGGGAAATGGCAATTTCAGGCAATTCTCTCAGGTGTTAATACCTTACATTTCCCTTCTGTCTGGAATGGAATTAAAAACTCCATTGCCTTAAACAGCCACAGCTTTTCTCTGTTTGAATTAATTTAAAACTGAAACATAAATTATTCCGATCCATCTTATTCCTCCTCTCCCTCTGGCCTGTTTCCCTGTAAATCCCTCTCAGACTGGTGAGAGATTGGAGATTACTGTCTGCAACCTTTTTACCTTCTTAATCAGAACTACTTGAGGCCATTCAGTATTCATAAGCTGAATGATGGAAACTGGCCTTTCAGCCACTATAGCACATCTGTGCTGGCGGGGAGGGAGAGGTGAGGACAGACAGACTGAGATGATGGAAGGAGGGAGCAATGGTGGGAAGGCGAGCATACCTTTTCCCCAGAGAGAGACAGTGACAAGAAGATGCTGTAAAAACAAGCAATGCCTTCAATGTTTTCTCCTGGCTGCCTTGCAACCGAGCTCATTACCCTTCCAAATGTGGCTGCTGTTTCCTTCTCTCCCCTCGGGCTCCTTGGCTGACAGTCCATCTTGTTTTTTGGCTGACTCGCAGTCATTGCCTCTGACCTTGTGTCAAGCAAACGGCTGACAGCCCCTCTGAACTGTCATCTGCTTCGGAGGGCGAGCTGCTCAAAAGTGGTTCTTTATCAACAACAGCAAAGAGGCCATGGGAAAACAGCCCGACCTGGAGGCCTGAGGTCGCTGCCTGCTGCAGGGCCACACTTAGAAGGGGGACCCTGAATGATGCAATAGGCCTAGAGCTGTTTTTAGTGTGCCTAAAAACATCTAGTGGTACTCCACATCCTACATCATGGTACTCCTGCTGCCTACCAGGAATTTGAGGGTTATTGCAATTCTTCCTCCTACTGTGATTGAGAATCTCTTTTTATAGTTTGTGTGATGTCTGGTGGGTTATTCAGTCTTTTTAACTGATTTCAGTTATCAGTGCAGCTTTTAGTTCCAGATGTATGGAAGCCAAAAGAGGCCATGGTTGCTAGTCTTTTTTTATTTAGCTCTGTATTTCAAAATCATGACTGAAATATTGAGATACCAATCTTATTAATTTGATAAGAACTTAATTATCTCATTATCTTAAAATGGCAAGTTATGTTTTTGTGTTGCTTATATTATTTTTTTATCATCTAGGGCTGCGTAGATCAAAAGTTGCAAAAATATATTTATTGTGAGGTTTTGGCGCTAGACCTTCATCAGGCAAATCATCTAGGGCTGTAACAAACCGTTATTTTCATTATTATCAAACTTTCAATTAATTGACTAATTGTTTCAGCATTATTATCTTTAGTTAATGACTTAATTATCTTGGTTATAAGACATCAAACTCGTATCTCATGACGTTACTCTTATTATCTTGCGATACAAATTCATTCATTCAACCTTTCTTTAAATCTTGAGGAGTCATAGAGGGCATGCCCTCATTTTCAATGACGTGGAGAGTACAAATGTAAAACAGAATAAATATACACAAAAAAAAATAACTTACAAGAAAACAAACAGACAACAACAGAACACAGTTAGAAACTGTTACATTCAAGAGCGGAATAGTTTGTAATCATGGATTTAAATTGACCTATAGGTACAATTGTATTAAGTTTTAATGTGTGTTGTAAAATGTTCCAGGTGTGTGCAGCACAAAAACTAAAAGCAGTTTTCCCAAATTCAGTGTTTGCACGTGGGATTTCTAGTATTAACCAATCACTTGAACAGGTCGAATAATGACTATAGGACCAAAAAGAAGTGATATATGATGGCAAGAGCTTTATAAATGAATAGAAACCAATGCTTGTCATTTTACTGTTACCTGCTACTGTGCAACCTTTTCATACAAGATGCAATGATGAGTAGAATGACTGTCATCAGTAATGAATCTTAGGGCGGAGTGGTAAACTGAATCTAGGGGTTTAAGAGTGGAGGGAGAGGCGTGTCTATGGATGATATCACCATAATCCAAGACAAACAGGAAGGCGGCCTCAATTATCTGCTTTCTACTGAGCAGAGGAAAATTAGCTCTGTTTCTGTACAAATACCCAATTTTGGAGTTCATATTTAGTTTTTTAATCCAATTTTATTATATAATGTTTTCAGTATAATAATATCTTGAGATGTAAAAGTATTACACTCTTTCACTAGATAATTTTCTACCCACAAGCACCTGGAAATGGACATGCCCATTAAGGCTGACAATAAAAGAGATTGGAGGCCTCTTGATGAAATAAAGACAGTTTCATAAAAGACATAAAGAAATAAAGTTTTCAATTATACTTTCTCCAAATGTCATTTCATAAAGGTCTAAATGGTGTTTCAAAGCACCCCCGACATTGAAGGAATAAAATTCTGGAGAAATGCTAAAATTCCTTTATATTTTTTATTATATAATATATTTTATTTTTTATTTTGTTGACCCAAAAGTTGTCAAATTTAAATTAGTCTAAAAATACCAGAATTAGCTCATAAGATGCCCAGCATGTGTACATCTTTAATTGTAGAGTGTAAACTTCCCCCAGGTTGCTAAAACCCCAAATTCCCCCAAAACATTAGAGGTAAGTGTAAAATATGTCTATGTAATTTGGATGAACTGACCCTTTAAGACTCAAAATGACTGATAGCCAACATGAGTGCTAACTGAGGGCTGTTCAGTAAATCCTGTTGAGTATCCAGTCAGGATCCAAACAATCCAAAGCCGCTCCTCCACTGCTATTACAGACATTGAACAAAGTTCATACTAACAACCACATATCATACCACATAGATTTCTGTGGAAGCTCAACAATATTGTCAGTATTTAAAAGGACCTGTGGAACAAGCCAGACTTCAGGCCTGCTTCATCCCTCACCAAGGACACACAGGTACTAAAAATAACTTGTATTTGCTTCTCACATGGTGTAGGGCAGTAGTTTGTTGATGGTACAGATGTTGGCACAGGATTTCTTTCCATATTTTGTTGCTGTGAAGCTGCAAACAGGGGACCATGATGTAATTTTATTAGTGCGTTTTGCTTGTTTGGTTTTATGTTGATTTTGACTCTCTCGTGCATGTCAGGGGAGACCACAGTGAAGCAAAATCAAAGTTCTCTCCTTTCATTCTTCATAATGTGTTCATAATGTTTCTTCTTCTTTCATTAAATTGCCAACCTGTGAACCTCTCCGGTGCTCCTACTGGTCAAGAATTATCCTTACTTCCAAGTACTGGATTCAGTGTTGCCTCTGGGGCACAGC
>NTHP01000352.1:167156-177320 GCA_003416845.1 Oplegnathus fasciatus | reverse complement strand
GTTTTGGCGCTAGACCTTCATCAGGCAAATCATCTAGGGCTGTAACAAACCGTTATTTTCATTATTATCAAACTTTCAATTAATTGACTAATTGTTTCAGCATTATTATCTTTAGTTAATGACTTAATTATCTTGGTTATAAGACATCAAACTCGTATCTCATGACGTTACTCTTATTATCTTGCGATACAAATTCATTCATTCAACCTTTCTTTAAATCTTGAGGAGTCATAGAGGGCATGCCCTCATTTTCAATGACGTGGAGAGTACAAATGTAAAACAGAATAAATATACACAAAAAAAAATAACTTACAAGAAAACAAACAGACAACAACAGAACACAGTTAGAAACTGTTACATTCAAGAGCGGAATAGTTTGTAATCATGGATTTAAATTGACCTATAGGTACAATTGTATTAAGTTTTAATGTGTGTTGTAAAATGTTCCAGGTGTGTGCAGCACAAAAACTAAAAGCAGTTTTCCCAAATTCAGTGTTTGCACGTGGGATTTCTAGTATTAACCAATCACTTGAACAGGTCGAATAATGACTATAGGACCAAAAATGCATGTGTACATCTTTAATTGTAGAGTGTAAACTTCCCCCAGGTTGCTAAAACCCCCAAATTCCCCCAAAACATTAGAGGTAAGTGTAAAATATGTCTATGTAATTTGGATGAACTGACCCTTTAACATGAGTGCTAACTGAGGGCTGTTCAGTAAATCCTGTTGAGTATCCAGTCAGGATCCAAACAATCCAAAGCCGCTCCTCCACTGCTATTACAGACATTGAACAAAGTTCATACTAACAACCACATATCATACCACATAGATTTCTGTGGAAGCTCAACAATATTGTCAGTATTTAAAAGGACCTGTGGAACAAGCCAGACTTCAGGCCTGCTTCATCCCTCACCAAGGACACACAGGTACTAAAAATAACTTGTATTTGCTTCTCACATGGTGTAGGGCAGTAGTTTGTTGATGGTACAGATGTTGGCACAGGATTTCTTTCCATATTTTGTTGCTGTGAAGCTGCAAACAGGGGACCATGATGTAATTTTATTAGTGCGTTTTGCTTGTTTGGTTTTATGTTGATTTTGACTCTCTCGTGCATGTCAGGGGAGACCACAGTGAAGCAAAATCAAAGTTCTCTCCTTTCATTCTTCATAATGTGTTCATAATGTTTCTTCTTCTTTCATTAAATTGCCAACCTGTGAACCTCTCCGGTGCTCCTACTGGTCAAGAATTATCCTTACTTCCAAGTACTGGATTCAGTGTTGCCTCTGGGGCACAGCTGGACGTCTGTTGTACAGAGGTCAAGGTCAGCTGAGACTCAGTAACAGCAGCGTGCATACAGAGCCCTGTAGTGTATGGTGTTGATCAGGAGGACAGGTGAAGCGGAGCCTTGAGGGCTGGTGAAGGCTGACCTCATGTCAAGGCTCATCTCAGGGGTTGTGTAGGAGAGCTCCAGCTCTTCCCTCTGAACTTCACCAGCAGCTCTCCACTTTCGCAAAGTTATTCACAAATCTAATCACTCAACAGTGTGCATATTTACAGCTTTGCCTATACAGCATTAGTTGTGCTTAGAAGCATTTTAACAGGGTGCATAGAACATAGCCCTTTCCTGGTTTTCAAGGTACACTATGCTGAAAAAACAAATGATTAAAATAGCCCTGGGTAATGTACTAATGTGTCATCCAAGTTAAATTTGTGCCTGAAATCCATATCAAAGCACAAGGTTCTGTATGTCAGTTTGATATCTCAGGTGTTATATGTTACTGCATGTTATAGCATACTTAATAGAAATCACATGATAGCAGTGTTTTTACTTTTAAAAGCTTTTTCTAAATTCATTATTTTCCCAGAACCCCAGGGACCCAAAAAAGCTGCATGTCTATTGATTTTTCATAATTTGATTAACTGCATATTTGAGAATTTTCACCACTAAAGTACATTGTTACTTAAAGGATACGTCTGGAGTTATTCTTTTTTTTTTTTATTTATCATAAACAAATCCAATTTCAAGAGCAGATCCATCCATTTCTCAGGGCTTCCCCACCCTGTCTGTGGCTCTCAGCCCCGAGCCCACTAGTTCCTACTGAAGACGTAAATCTTTAAAAATGGCTCACAAATATATAGTTTCATTTTTTAAAAAGTCTCAGTAATTTCCCTCAAACAGCTGGACGCTGTAGTTTTTAGCAAACGTTCCAAACAGGTGGAAATAGTGTGTTCAATGGGGACTAGAACATAGGCCATAGAGCACTGAATGTGGATTAATAAATCCACATTCAGTGCTCTATGTCCAGCAAAAATGGAGTTCTCTTGTACAGAGGAATAAGATATATCAGGCTTTGACACACACACACACAATACTTGTATACAATACATTCATTGTTAGTTTGGCTCTTTCCATGAGATTTGTTGACAATAAGAAAAATATAGAATATTGCCAGACTCAGCCTCGAGTCTTAAGGCTGAGTGCCGTAGTGAAGCCCTGTGTTTAAAATCTAGTTTTAAAACTTGAATTGCTTTAGTTTATATTATGGTCACATGGTGCATATTCCTAAACACATTTTTGTTTAATTATAATAACCACAAACTGACACACAAAGAACCCTGGGCAAGGTAGTATTGTCCCAGCAAAGGAGTACAGTACTGGCTGGTTCCTGGGTGTGTGAGCAAATAATGAAGATGCCATGTACAGTGAGCTGTTGCACTGTACTTGTACTTGCTACAAGGTTCCTACCAAACACACAGGTGAAGGCAATGTATATGTGAAAAGTCTGCAGGACTACACAATAATCAGTGGCAACAACAATAAAGGCAGACATATTGTTCACCGTGATATATTATCTAACTCAATTTTCAAATTTGGACTCTCTTATTCTTTTTTATTCCATTCTGATGTGAACAGAAAGTAGCTGTTCTGTACAAGGTAGGAAAATTCATTCACAAATCTAAAACACTGGTTTGCTTTGTAAAATGATCAGCAGTACTGTACTGTATATGCAACAGTGAATGAATGAATGATGAATGAATAAACCTGAGAAGATGGATCGAATAGTAAAGAAGACAAAATGACATTTGGCTACACAAACTTTATTTATTTATTTATTTATATGACTTTTCTCAAATCTTTGTCCCTTCTGCCTCTTTAGCTGCTAAATGCTCCACTATGTTCACCTTCTCTAGCTTTGTCTGCTGTTAGTTGCTGGGTAGGTAGTGTACAGAGGGTTAACAGAGCTTTTTCGTTGAAAACAGCTGCCTGCTGCTTCTGGAAACAAGGTCGGTGAGACTGAACCAAAACAGTAAAGTTGCAATCTGAAAACCAAAACGATGAGCTGAAAGAGGCAAAAAGCTCTGTAGTGCTGAAGTGAATGGCAAAGTTGGTGGTAATTCATTCTCTGTGGATTCATCAGTACCAGGGACTCCTTTCACATTACACATGGCCATGTGATCCATTGTTAAACAATATTGATTAGTGCAGCTTTAACATTTTCAGGCGCTTTCATTTCAAAGATTCACAAGCCATAAATATGCTGTGTGGGCTGTTACTGGTGGAAGAAATAGCTCATTGTTATAATCCACAGCAGCCAAAAATAGAGAAAAATATCAAGTCTAGTAAGTCATTGTGAATACATTTTTTAAATAATATGCATGTTCTAATATTTAAATGAGTTTAGACTGATAATCATTCATAAGTGATCTGTAAATTTCCATACCAATGCTTCATCCCATTTATGTTCATAAACTCTAACAAGGCAGATGAATCCATTAACTGAAGACCTTTCTAACTGATCTGATGGGACTGATCCTTCTGACATTACTACATTGCTAATTCAGGTAACACTAAAGGAATCTTTAGTCTTCAATGAAAGAAATGACCTGACTTGGCAACCAGTATAGACTGGAACAATCTGTTGTTGTCTTCATCAGTGTGATTCAGTAAGAGCAGAAAGCCTGTTTGTTTGATTCTTTCACCATCACTGGGGGTGTTTGCCATTCCTGTTGTTGGCAGGTGCAGTGGCTGGTATTTGTTGAAAAGGTTAATACAGACCAGTGATGTTTCTCAGACAGGTACCATGCTAATGCACTGTTCATGGCCTTTCACTGAACTGTCAACAACTTTTACACCCTTAGTAACATGGTGGAAACCTATGCATCTATGGAGAATCGTGAGGTTCTCTTTCAAAAAACCTCCTATACGGATAGACATCTTCTGCTGATCAGGGGATCAATATGGAACTCCTGACCTACAGAATTCAAAATGGGTCATGAATGGGATGATTTTAAACTCAAGATGAAACTCAAGATGAGGGAACAGACATGTAGTCAAGGATGATTGGGTGCTTCTCGTTAGGTTTTTATGGTGTCACTATTTGTGCTTTGCAGTGCTATAAATGCTGTGGCACTGATCCATGCTATGTACTTGTCACTATAAAAAATAAACAGTAAATAAAAAATACAATTCATAAAATGTTTCAAACCCCGTGCCTAACAAGTGAAGTAGAAGACGGCCTATTAGGTGCATGTAAGATAGTCTGAAAGAGCAGGAGGTCAATGATGGAAGGAGATGAAGAAGCAGATATTTGTGCCAGAGGGTACTGAACTCAAGTGACTTACTTTGTATTTCAGTATTTGTATTTGAATTGCAGTTGAATTGTGAAATGTATTTTCTATTCCACACAATAAATTAGTATATACTGTATATTTTTCAGGCTAAATTGGGTTTGATCAAAGTGTACTATATTTACATAATTAAAGTTAAATTGTGGTGGCATGACACATTTCAAATTAAGTTCTTCAACCTCAGATTAAACCTTCAGAGGTACAACCAGGTTAAATCTGTGGAATCTGTGTTAGTTTGTGTTTCCTCAGCCCTGGGATGTACAGCTTCTGAAAATTGAATGAGTATTTGAAATTTACCACAATTTGACCTTGACTATCGTAAATTTGAATTGAGTTTTGAACTCAACCTCGCGTAAAAACCTACATTTCTTTTCTCAGACTTGACAAAGCTCCTCCACCACAGAGGACATTATACAACAGGCTGACTGGTACTCTTCATGAGGGCATTTAAAGTTCTCCTCTGAAGGCCCTGCACACCCATGCTATACACAAACAGATGATTTTAATTATCATGCCCCCTCTTCTTAAGACTTGTGTGGGGAGACTGTCCTCCCAAGAAAAACAACAGCATCTGTTGTTTCAAGTGCCCCGAAATGACATGTATGCTTACCTTCAACTGACAAAGCCCTCTAGTGGCTTTAGTAATTATGATGGGAGTACAGGAGGAAGTCAGGTGATATTATTATAGCGCGACAGTCATTTCTTTTTCATTAGCAGGTAGAGTCTGGTGACCTCACATAATTTCAGCATAGCTCCACCCCTCTTCAGCCTGAGCAGAGCCTAATCAGTCATAATAATTTAAAGTGACGATTATTATTGTTCTCTACTGTTTCTAATGGTGGGTACTTGAATGAAGAGATGTATGAGAGAGCCATTTTAATCCAAAAGGAAAATTATACTATATTCAAACCCTTTAAGGAATTTCAAGAGCAAATCCACATATACACTGTGAGATCCAATTTAAAAAGTCTAAACTGTCCTGTTTTTTTATTCTCTTATCTGAGTTTTACTCAGACAAATAGTTGAGAATTTAACCTTTTTAATGATGTTTTTGTCCTGTTTTTGCCCTCTAATACAAACCATCATGTTTTCATGCCTTCAGTGGATTATAACAGCTCAAATGCTACATTAGAGCTCAGCATTTAACCCTGTCCCATGAAGCACGGCTGCATTTTCAACACATTATAGGCCCTTCAGGGAGCTAAGATAACCCTTGTGCTATGAATCAGTGTACATTTATTTATGCCTGCATTGCCCAGTACACTCACAGTGACTTGTAGCAGCTGCCCAGTTCCAACCTGTTCCACTGTCTCATCTCCTCTGGGTTATGTGCCTCACTCCAGAGATACCTTCAGGTTACCACTGCCCCTGTAAATATTCATCACTGCATCAACTCTGTTTGCATTCTGAGAAAATGTCACTTGTGATGTCAAGCTTGTGTTTGCCTGAAACCTCCATGACAGCACTGGCAGATTGCTGCACAACAGTGCGAGAGAGAACAGTTGAGACACTGCGCTGTAAGCTTGTCCAAGTGGAAAATACTTCTGCTGTCATTCTCCGTCTGACTGTGGTTTTTTTTCTTTTCCATCTTTCCAATGTCACAATGTTACAATGCTACAACATCTCATAATTTTAACTTCACTTCATAAAATCACTCAATCACTCAAAAATTAAAATTTCGAGATACTTTGTATCTCATAATACTGATGTAGCCAAATTTATGTATCTCAGACTTTTGACTTAGAAAATCTAATTTATGACTTAGTATCTCATGATTTTGACTTAAAGCTGAAGTCGGTAGTATTGAGAAGAGTATGGACTTAGAAAATTTGAACGAGTACAACTTCCAGGTTCCTCCCCCTCCCTCTGCGCTGCGCTCCAGCTCGCCTCCAAAGCTGCAGAGTTGCTTGGTCTAATTCTTTCTTTTTAGCTTGCTTTTCTTCATTGGCCTTCTTCTGTTTACTTGTCTTTGTCGTGTAAGCTGTTGTTGACAAAGGAGGGATGGCAATTTTTGGTGGTTGTTTGTCTGCCACTACATCTGCTCACTGAAGATACGGAGCTTGACTGAGTTAGCGCATGTGTGGGGGAGGGGAGCTGCTTACAGCGCGTGCAGGAGCAGTGATTGACACTCTGTCAGACACTCCTCCTGGCTCTGATTGGTTGTTTTGATTCGGGCGCAGTGGATTCTTGCAAATGTCCTTAGGGGCAGCAGGTGGAGCGAGAGGAGCCTGATTTTTTCACAGATTATCTGTCTCATGTACTACTGTCAGGACGTAGTGACAGTTTTAGCAAATATGACAGAAAGTTATTTTTATACAAGTTACCGACTTCAGCTTTAACACGAGTAGCTTTATTTATCTATTTTTTTAATATTCTTAACATTTCCTATTATTTAATCTGTTTTTCTTTTCCTGGCCAAAATGGGCTTCCATAAAAAAAGTGGGGAAAGTTAAATGTTTTTTTTTATTAAAACAACATGAATAACATAAACTGGAAGTCATTTCAACCTTACAAAAGTTACTCATGTACAAATGAAAAAACAGCAACAAGTTCAAGCGTGACTATGTAACTTTTGAAATAGGACATAATGCAAAAATAAAAAAAATAAAAAGTTTAAAGCAATTAAACCCTTGTTGTTTCCTGTTCATAGTCCCATTCAACTCCCTCTCAGTCAGGTTACGTAAGGATAATCCATCCATCCATCCATTATCTATACCGCTTATCCTTAGAGGGTCGCAGGGGTGCTGGAGCTGATCCCAGCTGACATTGGGCGAGAGGCAGGGTACACCCTGGAGAGGTCGGCAGTCAATCACAGGGGCGTAAAGACAATGATAAAACAAATTACTCAAGAGATTCTTGAAAAATCTTGCAGTTGCCATTTGTGGCCATGCATGGTAGCCATTCAGCAAAATTTAAACAGTATTTTAAGAAACTTTGTCCAAACTGCCAAAGTTTTAAGTCACAAAAGACAAAGTTTTCCTGCTCTACTGACACTGAAAGACTTGAAAAAAGAGATTTTCTTGAACTCACTTTTGACTTGCGTTTGCTTGATGTGAATCATTAGTTTTTCTTTTTGGCCCTGTCAATAGCTACGTTTACATGGAGCCTAATATTCTGATTATAATCGGTTTAAGAGTCCAAACAGAATAAAAATGCTCCATATAAACACCTCAATCAAAATAAACAGGCCCAAACCGATTGAAATTTCAATCGGTTGCACAGGGGTAGTTTAAACCTTTTCATAAACCGATCAAAAGAAAAGTTTTATCGCTTAAACGATTTAACCTGATTACTTACTGGCTGCGTCTTTTCTGCGCATGCCCTCCGTCATGACATAAATGCCTGGGGACGTATGTTTCTCCACATACGTACGTAACGCATGATTTACATTATCAACGTAATGTATCAGCGTAAACAGTTGCTTGATTAAGAGCAACACAATAACGGCAACCACTGTGCTGAACAGACGATAGATATCGATAGATATCTTCAGGGAGTTGATCAAACACTTTGGCATGTGTTTTGAATGGGCTGGTTGAAAGGTAGCCGTTGAGGAATACGAATGCATGATGTATTCAGCACTTTTGCGCATGTCACACAGCTGTTCCGATTAAATGCGTCGGCGCATGTAAACACCAGATTGTATTCGATCACATCCCATGTAAACAGTTGACCCAAAATCTTCAATTAGAATGATTTCAATCAGAATGACAAAAAAATGTGCATGTAACGGCAGCTAATGTCCGCCTTTCTGCCCCTCTCTTCAGCTGCATCTCCACTTTCCCAGGCCCCTTCAGCACCATTCTTTACCTGTCCACTTTTCCCCCCGTCATTCCAGATCCTGCCACGCAATCACCTCATTCCCCTCACCTGAGCTGCCCATCTCCCCACCTGCACCTCATTCCCTCATCAGCCACTCTCTACATATACTGGTCCACTTCTTTTGTTCCTCTGTTCTGTCTGTTCCTTGTGTTTTTGCAATTAAGTTTCTGTCACCTGAACCCGAACTTTAACTGGACCTGAACATGCCTACCTGCCTGCCTGTTTACCTGTTACCTGTCTACCTGCCCACCTATCTGCCTACCTGTACATGCCTGTAAACTGTTTTCATCATTAAACCACTGAAAAAGACAGAACGAACTGATAAGCCATGGACCAGGCAGACGAGGCATTTTCTTTTCGATGATGATTTTATCAACCTTCCTGCTTCCCGGCCTGCTAGCCTCCAGCCTGCTTCCCTGTCTGCTAGCACTCCAATCGATTAGCCTTGGGTTCGTGAGCCTGCCATTTGTCTGCCCTGGCTAGCCCGCTGCTAGATCCCAGACCCTTCGAGTCTTCAATGAACTGGTGGAGGAGCCACCCTGACGTCCAGCGGTCACCTTGTGAAGGGACTTGCCTGGCCATTTTCGGGTGGTACTGTGAAGTCTCCAGAGCAAGGCGTGGTCTACATGGCTCCCGGCACCATTGGCTGCCCAGCCCCACAGAATCTCAGCTGCCCAGTGCCACAGAACCCCAGTTGGCCGCCCTTGCCAACATCCTGCTTGAACCCCAGTTGGCTGTGCCCGCTGATGCCTAGCCAGACCTTCCAGATCATCGTCGACTGTCTCCTGCTCTGCAATCCACCCACCGACCTCTGGTCCTGAACTCCCGCCCTGGCCCCAGGCCGTCCGCCTGAGGTTTCTTGCTCCGTGTCTGCCCTGCCTCCAGGCTGTCCACCTGAAGTTTCCTACTCTGCCTCTGCCCCTCGGCTCTGTTCTTCAGCTGCCAGACCACTTGCCCCTTAGATGCTAAAATGCTCTGTAGGGCTGAGGGGAACTGCAGAGTTGGTGATGATTCTCCCCTTTCATTCTTCAGTTGTTAATATAGAAATATTGACTAATGCAGCTTTAATTGTTTTTTTTCTGTTTGAATGATTTTTGCTACCTGATCTCATGAGAATCAACCCGTTCAGATCCCCTGACCATTCCAATCATAGACTGTATATAAAGATGGACGACATGACAGCTCCCCAAAAGTGAAGCCAAAACGTCTCGATTACCCCCTGGTGGCTGGCTCCAGTATAGGTCATAAGTCCCGCCCCCTCCATGTTAGCAGATGGGACATGAGCCAAACTAAAAAATCAAAGTACACTCCAAATAAATTTTTCCCAAAGATGGTTTCTGTCATTTTAGCTAGTTCTCATCACGCTGATGTTTGTTCGAGTGTTCGTTTTTCTGATAAGTTTGGTTTTAATTAGTTATTTGACGCTATAAAAACGGGGTGAAACGTCATGATTGACAACTGTCAATCACAGTGAAATAGTTGCGGAGGCTCCTGCAGACGTCTTTTCGGGAATTGTACGTCAGTAGGAACATCGAGTGAAGATGTAACTGTAACTTTAGCAGGTGATCCTTAGCTAGCAGTTACTAATTATTGATTACAGATCGAGTCTGGCGGGTGTATGGGCGGGACCTCAATACCGCGGCTCCTTCCCTGATCACTACTGTGCAGACTCTGGCTCCAAATGACATCACCAGCGCAAGATGGCAGCGCCC
>NTHP01000352.1:149640-166726 GCA_003416845.1 Oplegnathus fasciatus | reverse complement strand
TATCCGGGATATTTTGGCTTCACTTTTGTACAGTGGGAGGAAGTGGAGATGCGTCGTCCATCTTTATATACAGTCTATGATTCCAATGGACATAACTTTTCTAGGATGTCTAGATCTATGATTACTGTCATCTGACTCCACCCAAATGCACAAACTTATTTGATTGGATGTCTAGCCGCACGTCTGCAGTAGAGCCATACCTCCTTTTTCAGCAAGCACGGCTGACTGTGAGGCCAGGAGGAAGTGTAAGGCACATTTCAATTAATCATATTGTGAAAGTACATAATTTGTATTTAAAGCAAACATGAGATGTTATTTCACTTATACATGTCAAAATATCACATGAAAGATTCATAGCTTTTACTCAGGATTTTTTTCAAAAAACTCCGTCCATTGGAATGGTCGAGGGATCTGAATGTCACCAAAAGGGAAATGAATAGGGAACTACTGTTTTAATTTATTCTGACTGATTTGATTTTCTAATGATACAATCAGCTCATAATGCATCCTATTGATTATGTACACAGAATATTAAACTCAGGAGACTTTGAACATACTGTTTTCTGGAGATATTGTTGTCTCATCAATAATTTTGTTAAAATAATACAAAATATATGTGCAATGTCTTTTAAAGCATCACTTTATTCATTGATATGAGTTAACTATTAATGAAAAATGTTTTTTGTTGGAAAAAGGTCTCTCACGACTATTTACTAATTTTTACTATTGGTGGTTTCTCACGTTCAGATACTCCATCCATTGGAATGGACAGAAAGAATAACACAAAGTATTTTAATAAAAACACTTTTGATTGCTAATGACTGAACTCCACCACTACAATATTTTTTTGTGTTTGGAACATAATTGGGTTCTGAACAGGTTAATTTAACTTGAGATCTGAGCCACATTTTTCTCCCCTCTGCAATGCCTCTACTAGCTACTGATACACAGTATGAACTCTGGACTGGTACCATAATACAATAAGTGGACGGGATACCATTACCAATTATGCACCAATTAACTGAGTTACAATCCGGCGTCAAATGCTTGTACCCCAAATATTGTTCATGTGCAGCAGAAAAAAAGTTGGCTTTTTTTTTTTAAAAGCTTTGTGGGATTTTATAAGCTAGATATTGTTCTAGAGAGGTGTTTCAGTTAGCCCTGCTTGATGATTATTGGTGGTTGAATATTTGCATTTGCATGTTTAATGTACTTCTAATTCTTGCAATTTGCATAATGGCCCTTTGCTATCCATCTGTAGTCACTTAGAGGCAAGGGAGCAAATGGCTCGCTGATCTCTGCCGTTTCGCTGCATAATTTTCCCATTCCCACTGATGGCCTTGGTTGGCAACCATTGTAATAGGCCGTCTGATTAGTGATTAAAATGTTTACCGGTACATAGGGAAATAGATCCAGGCGACAGGCCACCTCTGAAGCCTAAGCATGCAGCTGGCTTCACATAGACAAATGGCTTGACAGCTAATGTCTTTTTAACCATGTACTTAGCTGGCAAAATGGTGAATGCTGGGAAAGCAGCGAGAGGGAAGTTTACTGATGCATGAAATCATACAAGCCAATAAGATTACAGCTTTTTTTTATTACCATTTGTTACAGATGGGTGAATTTACAATTGTGCAGCAATGTTAGCGATGTTGGTTCTCCGGTCAAAATCGAGGCAGTATTAGTTTATTCCTAGTTCTTTACATACAGTAAGGTTCTTGATGCTTGTTGCTGAATAGGAAATAGACTTCTTATTCTATAGGTTGTTTCTTCTTTCATTCATTCAAATGCAAATCTGTATAATGTGGCTTAGATGTCATACAGCACTGCAGACTAAGCATACCATGGCGAACTGCGCAGTATTAAAACAATAGTGCAGCGGACAAGTACTACTTCATATGCATAGCAAGCTCTGTAGCTCCATATGCAGCTGAGGTAGACTTCTCTCTGTTGACAGGAATCTTCATGCTGGTGTTCATATATTTCACCACAATTAAGGATAAGTGTCCACCATAGTAATTCAGTATGTGTACATGAACACAAGAAACCAGGTTACTCTGAGATATTGGATTCTGTAGAAATAGCACAGCTTTGTATTATGCAAATGTGCAAAAAATTGTATGAATGTGTGAAATGAGTCAAAAGCTCACTTTTGGAAACTGACTTATTTAGACTTCTCGATGCTACTTTGTATGAAATGATCTCTGCTGCCCTGCTGTCATGCACGTGCATACACGTTAAAAGTCAATTAGAAACATGATTACGTGTACATGTGGCCAGAAATCTAGCTGTTGAAATCAGGTTTCTCTAATCCCCTCTATACCAATTACAGAAACCAGGTTTCTCCTATACATGACGTCTGAAATAGTTCAACATTTTGGGAAATGTGGTTCCGGCATGTACCTACTTGTAAAAGCAGAACTTGTCATTTTTGCACTTCTGTTTGTGTGTGGATTAAACCAATGAGATGTGTTAATTAGCAAAATTTAAAAGTGCTGGTAGACAGATTTTTTTGTCTTTAGACAGAGTGAAGCTAGCTGTTTCCCTGTGCTTCCATATGACTCTCAGCAAGAAAGTGAATGAACAGGTTTACTGTCAGACTATTCCTTTAAGAAATCAGATTACTGCAGAAAATCGACTGTAACCCATTTACATAACTGCATGTACACACACTGAATGGTTTCATGACACTTGAGTGCTACACAGCTGTACACCATGTGGAATTGACAACACACTGAATACGTAAAAAATTACCATGACAATATTAAATCGTACTACAATTTCAATTAGACAAGACTTCTTGATGATCTGTTGATGAGTATCCAGCCCCAGCTCTATAATGCTGATTTGGTCTTTCCTTGGAAGCGCCTGATTCGGAAAGGTGAAAGGTCATAGGAGGACACTTCTCCTAGACTGAGTTCACACAAAAGCTTGCCAATGATTGGTCCAAATTTGAAGCCATGACCTGGAGAAGAAAAGTCATTACAATGAGCAAAGTGCATACGTAGGTCATCAAATCAAGTCAGATGAATCAATGTCCTAATGTGAACAAATCCATGCCCTGCACCTTGTAGTTAGCCTATAAATAGCTTACATCTCTGGGCCTTTGTCTGAGTCAGGCGATGGGTTTGAGCCCCACATGAGTGAATACATAAAAGAAAAACTGTTGCGATGCCTGTCACTGAGCATCTACTCACTTTGGTGAACCGGGACCAAATGCTAAATTAAGTGAGATTTGTCCTTTCTCTGTGTGATAGCTTCATGTGCTTAAGCCCAGGAGTGAGATGAGAGAGCCACTATTTTCAAAATCCAACAGCCTGATTGTCCTTGTTGCTAAGGTCTGAGAGGCAAATTGTGAATGTCAACAGGGCTTGAGGAATGCAGCACATTGCCATCTGACAAAGGTCTCTGAGCTCCCGTGGATTCTGCCTGGCTTTGAAGTCATAAAAGCTTGGCTCTGACAGTTTGGCCATGTGAATTTTCATCTCGCCAGAGAAGGAGAATGGAAAACCTCAATAGATGGCCAAGCCCACAGGGTGACTTTGTAGCCATGGCAACCCCCCAGTACTTGCTTTAAAGCACTTGTGTCGGGCTTTGATGACAAATGCACATAGTGAAGGAGGGGGAGGAAGGCAACACATTTTTTTCTGTGTTAGGGAGAAGCCCTGTGAACTTATTCAATATGGCTCTGAGTTTCTTGACTGCTGCTGCAGAAAAGCTGGAGAATGAGCACAACTGGTGCAGATAATAATTAACACTGACTAATAAACAGAATAAGCAGAGCCGAAAGTTGTTCCCTGGAGACATGATGTGAGTATAGTGCCTCATTAAAGTCATGTGAGAGTTATCGTAATTACCAGTTTCTGACTTGTAAATGGCGTTCATGTCATCATCCCAGTCATAATTATGACTGGAAAACTTCCAATATATCTGACTTGGAACTTGATATTATGGAAGTACCGTTAAAAGAAAAAGCAAACAAACATGGATACCTAACCCTAGATCAGCTTAAGTCGTTTATAGTAAGTAAAAAATAATTCAGTAGATATAGGCCAGTATCTACCATGGCAGTATTTTTATTAGCCATGCTAAATGCAACAATACCAATGTAAGTCAGTCTACCAGTTTGGTCCAGAATGAAATGGATGACTCACATCAACTTTGGTGATCTGTTGAGTTTTCATTTAGTACACTGAGGTTAACATTCTTGGTTCAGTGCGAAATGTGACAAGTATTAGATGAAATTTGGTAATTTGCAAATGCTAGCATGCTTCCCCCCCTCCCTTATTCACCAATTAGTGCATACACATATAGACAGTATGGACATACTAACAAATACAAAGGTAACAACTGATGATATTGATTTACAAAACTTATTTCAACACAAAGGGACAAATGAAAAAGACGAGAGGGGGAGAGGAAAAACAAACAAAAAACAAACAAACAAACAAACAAATAATAATAATAATAAAATAAACACAGGGCGTGATCTGTCTCAGTTAGGGTATGGGTTTGGTTTAATGCTAGCATGCTGACACGCTAAACTAAGATGGTGAACACTCTAAACATTATACCTGGTAAACATCAGCATGTTAGATTTATCTTTTATCGTGAGCATGTTAGCATGCTGACATTAACGCTTAGCTCAAAGCACTGTGCCTAAGTTCAGCCTCACAGAGCTGCGAGCATGCCTATAGTCTTGTTTATCCCTTACATAACTAACTCTGCTATCAATCATACGACTGTATGATGATGTGAATGCTTGCAAGTCATTAACTGGTAATCTTTCTCATCTTTATTTTCTATCTCACATGAAGTGAACATGGCGTAAAGCCACACCACACCAGGTTTGCCCACACTGTTTTATTGTCACCATCTCTGCTAATTTTACAATAATACACTTTTATTAAATTAACATTCCGGGGAAAATAGGAGGTGCTATTTCACATGGCATATTAATGATTGTGACTATTGTTTATTTGTTCATCTACTAACTGAATTGATCATGACATGAGAGCCCTTTCATTTTTGGATTGTCAAAAATGGAAAAGGCTCATTCTCTCATGCTTCTTGTATCCAGACAGAAACCGCAACAGTAACCAAGTACAGGGCTGTTGCACCCTCCTTTGAACAAAATGACCTTGCACTTGTGCATTTGGTGTGAAAACAGGGTCACACAAACATTTTTGGCGTCACTACTCGTAAGGCTCTAAGAATAGCAAGTTCATTAGTATATAATTCATTTGTCCAGCATTTTTGTATTGTGGGTCTTTAGACTTTTAGTCCCTTTATCCCAGCAAGCTCCTCTGAAAGCAGAGAATTGTGAGCAGGATATTAATTACAGATATAATTAGGTAAAGGACATGGCTGCATGAAGAGATGGAAAAGTGCCAGGAGACACTGAAGGTAACTGTAGGAGAGGAGAGGTGGAGCTGAGTCGGCCTTCTGGGTGCCTCCGCCATGTTAATTAGAGAAGAACATGAGTGTAGACCCAAAGCACAGGCGCTTTCACCTTTCACAATGGACAGGAACATCTCATTAAAAGTTAAGGATCTGTGTCTCTAGGAAGGTTGTAAGGTTTGGTGTGTCCATTTAGACTCTGTGGATATTTGCAGCTCTGAACACTGTGTGAGCACATGAGGGTAGCTTCTTACACTCTGTTTAATTTCTAACAAGGTTTTTAAAAGATTATGTCCTTAGATTCAGTCAATAAAATGATTGGCATTTGTGGCATTTGACTTTCATCAACACTGAAAGCTTGTAAGAAAGTGTTGGTGGATGGTGGAGGATATTTGAAAAATAAGTAAAATAAAAAATTCTGATACATTATTTTAAAACTCGGAGAAATTAGCCCCAAAAGATACTAGATACCACAGTTAGTTTTGACCTCTGATAGGCTGAGGCATGACTGGTAGCCATTCATTATGTGAACTTTACAGTACTGTAGGTGTCTGCTTAGGGGCCAGTGGCCACCAGGGGCCTCCCAAAGAAGCAAATTGCAAATGTGAAATCCTCTTTTTTTTATACGTTCCATAAAAACTCCACTGTACTGTAAACAAATGCTGTTTAAGGAACAGTCTGACATTGCCATCTTACCCAGAGCTAGATGAGATGACAATATCAGTTTAATCTCTGTGCATCCAGCACAGAGCTCTGGGACACTTGTGGTCTAGCTTTGCAAATATTAAAGGAGAAACACTGCTATCCTAGCTCTGTAAAAAGTGAAACATTATGCCTTTCTAACTTGTTAGCTAGCAAGCTAGTCACAAATCAGTTTATGACTTAGCAAAGTTCAGATGTAGGCCACAGCTCAAACCTGTCAACCCCACAAGAGGGGACAGGAACTTTGAGATGAGGCATTCAGTCACTGTATCCAGCAGTTGTTGGTCAACAGATGGCTTTAACAGTAACTGCTCCTGAAACCTCAGTGACCGGATTTTACACTTGTGTTAGCATTGGACAGTTTCTTGCCTCTGATCTTTGTCCAAAGCCAAGCTAATCATGTCCTGTTAATATCTCTCTACTGAAAACATGATGAAACCGATATTGCAGCTGACGCTAGGCAAGACAGCAAAACAGCATATTCCCAAAATGTTGTACATTTTCTGGCTTACTTTAAACAAAAATAAAGTATTTACTACTTGTTTACATGAGGAAAAATAAAATAATTAGAAGTAGACTAAAAGAAAAATAAGTAATCCAGAATGCAATAGGGGTTTCACAGAATAGTTGACTAGTCAACTAGTCAACACTGTTAATCGTTCTAATGGTTCATCTGTGGTTTTAGTACGGTGCTGCACGGTGTCGTTACAACAGCTCATTTCGCTGTGTCAATGTGTCAGTCACGATAATGTTTATTTCAATAAACCAACACATTCGTAAACTTTATGCAGCCTGTGGACATTCGTGTTTATTGGCGAGATTGCTACAGTAGTTTCACAAGTTATATCTGAAGTTGATCTTGTTTTTCAAACTGAGCATGTAATCATAGTGCATCATAGTAGACTATTCAGAGCGTTGGAGATGGCCTTCTAACGACCAAAGCAGGACATAACTTTGGTTGCTGTTGAACAGAGATTTGTTTGAATCATTTCTGCGTTATGTCCTGTTAAATAAACAGAATTGAAGGTATTTAGAGAAGGAGAGACTCCACGAAAGCAGTCGCGTTGTTACTGCAGTCAAACAGAATCTACAGCTCAGACAAGCTTGCTGGGGGTTTAGTCCAATCAGATCGCCGCTCATTTGTAAACAGCCTCTCAGAGCCAATCGAGGACTCTTCAGGTTGGTCTCGCCTACACTAGTTAACCCTTTACTGGTTGTATTTGAGACCTTTTTGACAAGAATTGATCATTGCTATTGGGTGAAAAAAATATGATATATTTCCTGCGATTAATCGACCACTTGACTACTTTTTGGGAGTAGTTGATGACTACTAAATGCAGCAGTCATGAATGCCATAGCTCACAATTGTTGCAATAATGCCTAATATGTTTTATTTTCTCTTTCTCTTTTTATGGTTCTTTCTTTAAAGATTATCAACCTGACAAACACCTTAAAACTCCCGTCTTTGTATGAACTGTACTGCTTTGGACTTTTTTTTGTGGGAAGACTTTAATAAAGTACAGAGAAAGAAGATCTGTCAAAAGGAGTTGAGTTGTCCAGTGTGTCCTCTGTTGTCCTCTAAGCCATTTTCAAGTTTAGGCAGACATTGGGGCAGAAAAGCCCAAACAACTGACTGCATGTTTTCCAAAGCTCAAACCCAGCACTTATGATCATAATGAATATGTAAGGGACAGTACCAGACAAGTTGTACGTTCCATGGCTGTGATGATGCGGGAGCTAAGGCTTGCCTCAGAGGAATCAATCACAGAACATACAGACTTGGAGGGTATTATTGTGCTTATCCCGCTTACGTATAAGGTACCATGGCCACTTGCTAACAAAATGCCATCATGCCATATATCAAATTAAAAATAACATCAGTTAATTTACTTATTTGACTAATTATGACTTTGTTCTTCAGTTTTAATGAAAGTAGGATTCCAAACAGCCATTCCCCTATCCCAGATAAGTCAATCTGATTCCTTAAACATAAACAACGTCCAGCAAGCTTCAGAGCCAATGCCAGAGTCAGTCGGTCTCCCTGGTGTTTTAAACGTAACCAATGTATAGATATTAGTCTTTATTATTCTTTGTTATAGGCAGTTATCAGCTTGAACCATTGTAATGGAGAATGAACTTTGTTAAATCTGCAAAGCCCAGCAAAGCAAAAGAGATCAGAGAGCAGTCTAATGTAGAGATTTTCAAACGGTGAGGCGCACCTCACCAGAGGGGCGTGGGAGGCGCAGAGAGAGAGACGTGAGGCAAAGATACTGAGGTGAAAGGGACAGATGCATGCTGGTGTTCTAAAAACTACGGTGAGTTAGTTAATGTAGTTTGGCCACTGATGTGGCCCACACCAACACGTTCAGCAGTTGGAGCAGCAGCGGCGGCTGTGACACACAGCTCACAGAGGTTTAACTGGAGGTTTGACTTCAAAACCCTTCGTGCCCAATCTAACTAACTAGCTAACTCACTGAATTATTTCCTACATAATTTCCTGTTAACATCCCAGAAATGATGCAAACTGTGGTTCCAAAACTGAATATTGTATATGTGAATAATATTAGGAGTGACAAAATCCATGAATGTAGAGTTTTCAAGTTGCATTTTTTACATTACTAAGGTTCAGAATGTCTTAACAACATGGTTCTTATATTCCTGAAGCACTGACACTCTCCTCTGGCAATTCATGCACACATATTTTCTGTGTTGAAAACCTGTAGACATACAGACAAAAAAGACTGGTAGAGTACAACATTAGAGACATGTCATACTCACTATGCTGCTGCTCTGACTTTCTCTTTTTAACACAAATATTGATTTCATTCACAAATCATTTACCATTGTGTCTGTTTTTGTTCTGTGTTAGCTTCACTCAAAGAGAAGGAACAGTAAAATGGTATGTGTGTTTAAAGAGACGGTGGGAGCAGCAGAGTGGTGACTATGACATGACTCTGTTATTGTACTGATGGAATTAGTGCTGTCCTGAACATAAAGACAACAGGTAAACATGAAGGGAGTGTTGAGTTTATATAAATAGCAAACAGCATCAACAGCAACTTAAAACGGGAGTGTTTCAGGAAACAGGCTCTTACTAAAATTTGATAAAATATACTTATACAACGGGTAAACATTAAAATAAAGGCCTCTCTCTAATTCAAGCCTGTTTCAAAATAAAGGTCTGGTTCTCTTTGCAACTGATGTTAACAGCTACTGTACTGCTGTCCATTTCTTTTTTCCTCTTCCTGTCCAATAAATCCTTCTTAGACTGTGATCTTGTTTCTCTTGACAGTGGTCACAAACATGTACGTCTGGAGCTTTTTATGTCAGGGCTCCACACACACACACACACACACACACACACACACACACCTCGTCACACAGTCTCCTCTGTGCTGCTCATCGAGCACTGGGCCGCTTGGCTCTGTGCTCTTCCTGGGTGAGGAGAGAACAAGTGATGCTGATTCATTTGGCTGCTGCTGCTGCTGTTTTTGTGCTGGCACTCATCAGCACACATCTGGTGTACAAGGTGCCAGATACATTACTTTCTGTTCTTTGTCTTGTTGAGCTGTTGACACGCAAATCTTTGTGTGTCTCTCATTTCTATGATACCTACATGAACCCACCACTTTGGTCCAGACTGAAATATCTCAACAACTATTGGATGGATTGTCATGATATTTTGTACAGACATCCATGGTGTGCAGAGAATGAATTGCCAAGACTAATCCTAGTGCTCAAGGCTGAAAATGTTTCTGTTTTCATTACAGTTTGGAGCTATTTAAACACACCTTGCATTGCACTGTGGCTACTGTATTTTTTTGTTCCTCCCTTTGATATGCACTCATATAACCACTGGGATGTATTAAAACTGACTGGAGGACGTGCAGAAAAACACAGCATCAAATGATTTTGTATGTTTAGCATTGCCTCCACCTCAAATGTGGTGTACTTTTTAAGAGGAATTGTTTTACTAAATAATATTACCACATAATCCAACTATAAATGCAAGGAGTCTCTGTCTGTCTGTCTGTCTGTCTGTCTGTCTGTCTGTCCGACGACTATCTCGACAACCGTTCATCAGCATGTTAACATTGGCATTGTGAGCATGTTAGCATTTAGCATTTGGGCCGGCAGTAACCCAGTCCATAGGGCGATGGTTCAAATCCAGCACGGACCACAGTATGGAGTGTGGACTGGTAGCTGGAGAGGTGCCAGTTCACCTCCTGGGCAGCAATGTGCCATTACGTGGCAGCCCCATCCCTCTACCATCTCTCCCCCAGTTGCATGTCTATGGGTCTGTGTGTGCATGTTTGTCTTTCTATGTGTGTAAATTGTAAAACAAATGGAGTGAAAAAATTGCATTTCCGGAAAGGGATTAATAAAGTAATTCTTCTTCTTCTTCTTCTTCAGCGAAAAGCACCACCATGCCTCAGTACAGCCTCACAGAGCTGCTAGCATTTATTTAACTAAGCTCTGATGCAGTGTCTTCATAACTGTTCTAAATTAATGAGATCATTTCGACATGTGTATTTCCCCAAAATATGTGACAACAGTAGTTATGTTTTGTTATCTGGCAAATGGCTATGGTAAAAAGTGGGATAATCCACCCTAACACACACGTGGCTTGTCTTAGATGATAACCTTACATAGATTTTCTTTGATTTGGTTCAAGTTGTTTTGTGTTGTATTGTGTTGTACCTGAGAATCCTGCTCCAATCACAATGTTGCTGTAGGCAGGGTGGCGGTCCAGCACAAAATGACGGTCAGGCGTTAGCTGTAAAAACAACAAAACATGAAGAGCCAGCAAAGTTAAAGCAAAATTAAAATTAGAGTCAGACTGAAACTGATTCACTCTGACCAAGCTGGAACTACGGAGCTGAGCTGGGATCTCACAGATTCTGACCATTTGGTCCAATTATCTTATAAAAGCGATGCAGCTTGAGCATATTTAGTCAAGAGAGCTGCAGCCTTCTTTCTCCTGCCTCTTCATTCCACTGTATGGAGACATGAATAGTGAACTGCAAATCGTCCTAGGGACCATTTGAAAAGGACACATGTACTCACTCTTCATACGGCCATGACACCTTTGGAGCTGTTCCTGTCAAAGTCTTTGTGGAAAATGTGTTTAAAATTGTGTTTAATTGGATGAAAGAGTCTACCTTAGAATACATAATGACCTCTGACAAAAGGATTTTTTCTTACCACAACTATAGAGTCACATGTAATTTAACTCTCTGTTCTATTTTAAGAATCACTGGTAATGGAACAAAACACTTGCTGTTAAGTGAGAAAAGAGTGTGACAGTCAGGATTTTCAGGGGCATTGGGGAAGGTCACAGAAATTATGTTTTCCTACAGCTTCAGTATGTGACTGTGGTAAAAGCAGCTTGCTGTGTTGCTGGAGGGCAGAGTGGCTGCACAGCCCCCCACCCCCCCCACACACAGACACACAGAAACACAGTTCTGTGTACCTAAACAGAATCTAACCTGAGAGTGGCATTGGAGAGTTACATCCAGCATCCACCCAGTCTTCTCTGATTGGTCAGCTCCCACAGGCCTGAGCAGGCATCGCCCATCAACTCCAAACACAGACTACCCTGTTTCCGGTCTTCTGCATCAGCTCTGCCGGCTTCTCTTGCATTTGGTTTTATGTAATTCCTGAATCTTAAACTATAGAAGTGTTGATGGTTCCTATGTGATGTCTTTAATAAACGAGGTAGAGGCAATTGAAGCTTAGTTTCTGCTCTCCTAAAATGAGTAAAACGGTTCATCATGGTTCATCATCAGCTTATGCCATGAAACGAATGTATCATTAGATAGGTGTGGCCAGTGGCCCATTTGTTGAATTTTCTGATATTCCCTGATGACCCACAGATATCATCAAATTCCTTTACTTTCCGAGGCTTAAATCTCAACACACTGATGGATTAGGATGACGATTATGAACACTGTGATGTAGAGTGTTGATACTGACCGTATACATGCAGCTCTCCACCACAGCAGGTTCAGGGACCAGGCCAGGTAAACAGCGGGCGACGTAATGCTGGAGAATGTCAATATCAGATGTGTCTTTCTGCTTGTCTCTCTGGTCTGGGTCTGTCTCACTGCCCATATGGTAGCATATCTGCACACAGAATGACATAATCAATGTTATTTCTATATGAAACACTAAAAGCTTGGCAACCCTGCATACTTTAAATGAATAACAGCAGCAGTTGGCTGAATGTGTTCATAGTAAAACACCATCCAGCTCTCATCATATTTTGTAAGGTGCATGTATTGGTATTTATTGAATTTCTATAGTTTTATATTGTTGCATGCCTACATTTACATACATCTGTATTTATTAATTTTATATTCAGTAATCCAGGAACTTTGTGTAATTTTTGCCTTGATGTTTACCGCCACCACAGGCACAGCCTGGACCTCCTCAAGCACATGTCCAGTGCAGACCCACTCCGGTTCAAAGGAGCAGGTGCACCATGAGCTCTTTATATTGTTTACCATTCAACAGCCCCTGTCTATGATTATCATATAGCAGGGAAGCAGAGCAACTGATTCTTTAAATAACAGCTGTAAGTAATTCCCCAAATCTATAATCTTTCTCGTATTGACAATTTTAGAACTGATGTGCAATGAGTAGCATTCTAATTAAGAACATTATTAAATCCTAAATACACAAAATTCAGATTGAGATTTCAGAAGTCAGTCTCTTGAATACAGTATATATACTGTGCATACATTTGATTGTGTAAACTGTTTTTTTGTGACATGGGTCAATAATCCGCGACAGTACGTAGTCACCAATGACGCACCCTCCCCAATACATAATGTCCACTTCCAATGTTTCTTCACAACTTGTACCAAATTGTGTTTTGGTATACGTACAGTGCAACTGCGAGTAAAAGAAATACAAATAAATACAAAACAAAATACAAAAGCAAAATCCCTTTAATTATGTAAGAAAACAGTTATTAAACAAAACAAATACTTCTAGCTGACCCTGTCCCCCTACTGCATTCTAAATCTAATGTGGGGCTTCAGTAGCCTGAGCCAGGCTGTGGGTATCTTTCAAAGTTATAGTCTTTGTAGTACCAAACATATCTCTATGAGGAATTGCAGGAGGAACAATTACAGCTACCAATAACTCGTTCAATGCACATAGAGCATGCAAGTATTGTATTTAGACTTGACTTGACTTAAGTCTTGAAATAAATCCAAACCTATCCTAATTAACTCAACTATATATACACCTTTATATATATATACACACGCTATTTGGATTTGGTATATAGTTTCCAAATGCAAAACACAGGCTGTAGACGGTGAATCCCACAGCTCTGTTAATGCAGCACTGAATGGGCTTATTTAGAAATGAATAAGGTAATGTTTCGTGTAAAGTAATAAGGCAGGAAACTATATGTTTCACATATCTATGTTACTTATTTAGGCTCCTATTGCCAGCTTGAAAGGTAAATGATAAAGGGGAGGAGGCGTGACTATCATACACACACTCCAAACTTTCAAGGCTGCTTTTGTGTGCTGCTCCTGTCAGCCGGGTCTGACACATACAGTCTCACCCAGAGATTAGAAGCACAGCGAGGAGGCCGAGATTAAAGGAACTGCACTTTTTTTCCCTTCAGGATTCTCTGCTTTAGAAAACTTTCTGATAGGTCTATTCAGTAAAAAAACCCCAAAAACAACAAAACAGAGTAACCACAATATTTCTCTCTGCTTCATTTGGAGATTTTTTTTCAAACTATGTTAAATGGTCCAAACATTGGACATACAGTAGCTCTGGTGATTCTCTCTCAGAGTGAATAATGCGACGTGGCATCACCATCTGTCCCCCCCTCTCTTCTATGCATGTGGTCTGCTATTAGGCTGTGAGCTCCTGCTGGCCCACCATAATGCCCAAAATAGAGATGTGCCATCAAATGCAGCAACACTTCCACAACTAATCTGATGTTGAGGTAGGACAAATCACATTTTACAGTTGACTTTGTTTTTGTTTCAAAGTGGACAGCAAATGTATCACCATGGCAATGTGGTTCTCAACAACAACATTCCAGACAGGTTTTGCACAAATCCTTCTCTGTTTTGACTGAGCAGTTTATAATTAATGGATTTCAGTGTTTCCCTTTTCGGTGTGAGGGTCATCTATAGGTCAGCAGGGTTAAATAAATTAATAATGCATATTTCTGATAAAACATTATCAGTAACTGTACAAATTGTATGTTAATTAGTATTAATTCTAATTAACAAACATGAAAAATGCATGAAAAAATAAATGAAATATATTGTATAATATGCAAAGCAGATCAAAAGTATTCACCGCGCTTGGAAGATTTCATGTTTGACTACTGGCTTTTTTGACACTGATAAACAGAAAAAGATCAGTGATCTAAATGAATTGCAAATATAAAATACAAAATCACTGCATCATGTATGCAGTCTGCAAGAAACATGCTACTTGAGAGAAGATTTACTTTCCAGCAAGACACTGAGCCCAAACATAAAGCCAGAGCTACACAGGAATGGCTTCAAAACAACAATGTTAATGTCCTGGAATGGCAGAGTCAGACTCAATCTCAATCCAATCGTGAACTTGTGGCAGAAATTGCTGCAAAGCTGATAGAAACCTATCCACACAGACCCAAGGCTGCAATTGCTGCCAAAGGTGCATCTACTAAATACTGACTTGGAGGGGGTGAATACTTGTAAACAAGTATTTTGCATTTTATATTTGTATATCATTTAGATCACTTTGTAGAGATATCTCATTCTCTACAAATGCTAAGGTGATGTTAACATGGCACAAGCTATTCATTAATTTCAGTACCGTTCTGAGCATGTGTGTAATTTCCCTTCTCTGCTCAGTTATTAATTACAGCCCCAAATACCTGAATGGTTGGTCCACCAACAACTGAAACGGGTGGAAAACGTGTTTTGGAGTAAAGGACATTCACAAACACCGGAGGCCAAGAAGGACAAAAAAGTTTTAAATCAACAATTTTGTTGCTTGACAGACCAACATAGAATTTCCCTGTAGCCACACCTTTAAAAGGCCCCCAAAACAGGAGTGTGGCCATTTAGTCAAGTGAGAATCAGAATCTACTTTATTGGCCAGGTATGTGGACACATACAAGGAATTTGACTCCGGTTTTCTTTGCTCTCAGTGTACATACACAGAAATAGACTTACATACATATAAAACTATACATCTTAAAACAAGGACAACAAGCTCGACAAGGTAAACATAAACATTAAACTACAATGTACAGGTATAAATATACGTAAATATGTGTTGGGGGACTCCTCCTGAAATCCATTGTCATCTCCACAGTTTTAAGCATGTTCAGCTCCAGATTGTTCTGACCACACCAGAGGGCCAGCTGTTCAGCCTCCCATCCGTATGCTGACTCGTCACCGTCCCGAATGAGGCCGATGACAGTCGTGTCGTCTGCAAACTTCAGGAGTTTAACAGACGGGTCTCCTGAGGTGCAGTTGTTGGTNGACAGGTGGGGGCTGGCACAGTGAGCTGGGTGAGTTTGGAGCGGAGGATGTCTGGGATGATGGTGTTGAATGCCGAGCTGAAGTCCACAAACAGAATCCTTGCTTATGTCCCTGGGGAGTCAAGGTGTTGCAGGATGTAGTGCAGTCCCATGTTGACTGCATCATCCACTGACCTGTTTGCCCGGTAGGCAAACTGCAGGGGNGGGGGTCCAGCAGGGGGCCTGTGATGTCCTTCAGGTGGGCCAACACCAGTCTCTCAAAGGATTTCATGACCACAGACATCAGGGCGACGGCCCTGTAGTAAATTAATCCAGTGATAGAGGGTTTCTGGGGGACCGGGATGATGGTGGAGCATTTGAAGCATGAGGGGACTTCACACAGCTCCCGAGATGTGTTGAGGATCTGAGTGAAGATGGGCGCCAGCTGGTCAGCACAGACTTTCAGGCAGGAGGGAGACACGCCGTCTGGTCCTGGTGCCTTCCTGATCTTCTGTCTTTGAAAGAGCTGACACACATCCTCTTCACAGATCCTGAGTGCAGGTGGGGGGTCAGTGGGGAGGGGTGAGGGGGTGGCAGGGGGTGTAGGTGGTTGTTTGATGTCAGAGTCAGAGCGGGTGAGGGGTGTGAATGTGAGGTTGTCAAACCTGCAATAAAACACATTCAGGTCGTCAGCCAGTTGATGGTTCTCCACAGTGTGGGGGGATGGTCTCCTGTAGTTTGTAATGTCTTTCAGGGTCCTCCACACCGACGCCGAATCAGCTGAAAAGCTCTTTTTCAGCTTTTCAGTGTAGCTCCTCTTTGCTACTCTGATCTCCTTCGTCAGTGTGTTCCTGGCCTGGTTGTACAGGATCCTGTCCCCACTTCTGTAGGCCTCCTCCTTGGCCTGACGAAGCTGCCTGAGTTTTGCAGTAAACCAGGGTTTGTTGTTGTTGTATGTGCAGAAAGTTTTGGTTGGCACACACATGTCCTCACAAAAACTGATGTACGATNTCATCCAGGTCTGTAGCTGCAGCTTCAAAAACACTCCAATCAGTGCAGTCAAAGCAGGCCTGCAACTCCAGCTTTGCCTCGTCCGTCCATCTCCTCACAGTCTTTACCACAGGCTTAGCAGATTTTAATTTCTGCCTGTAGGTTGGGATGAGATGAACCAGACAGTGGTCAAAGACTCCCAAAGCTGCCCCGGGAACAGAGCGATAGGCGTCCTTTAAAGTTGTGTAGCAGTGGTCCAGAATGTNGCCTCAGTAATGCAGGCCTGAGGATGGATGTAAACACCGACCAGAACAAACGAGGAAAACTCCCGCGGTGAATAAAATGGTTTGCAGTTTATGAAAAGAGTCTCTAAGTGAGGACTGCATGATTTCTTCAACACTGTGACATCTGTACACCATCCTTCGTTTATGTGGAAACCGATTCCGCCTCCGATAGCTCCGTGCGGTCCCCACGGAGAAGTTGGAAGCCCGGTAGATG
>NTHP01000352.1:124399-147148 GCA_003416845.1 Oplegnathus fasciatus | reverse complement strand
AGTTGGAAGCCCGGTAGATGGAGTGAGCTATCCGGGATGTGCTCACCAAGCCAGGTCTCAGTAAAGCACAGGGTGGCAGATCTGTAAAAGTCCGTGTTTGTTCTGTTGAGCAGCAGCAGTTCGTCCATCTTGTTGGCCAGAGAGCGGACATTCGCCAGGTGTATGGATGGGAGCGCAGTCCGTAGTCCCCGCTGCCTCAGCTTAACGAGTGCTCCTGCTCGTTTCCCTCATCGGCGTCTCCGGCAGATCCCGTAGAGAGCTGCTGCTGCTCTGACTAAAAGCTCGGAAAAACTTTCCGGTTCGATGAAAACCGGAGAAAAGGTTTGACCAGCTGATAGTCCAATGTTTAAGAGTTCCTCTCTGGTGAAAGTGACCAAAGAGGGAGAGCAGAAAACTAAACAAATGAACAAAAACACAAAAAGTACTAGAGAGCACAGTACTGAGGCTGCCATCCGTGGCGCCATCTTGAACGATCAGTCAAAGTCAAATTTATTAACATAGCTCAATGTCCCAAATCGCAAATTTGCCTCAAGGGGCTTTACAATCTGTACAGCATATGTACCCTCTGTCCTTACACCCTCGATTCGGATAAGGAAAAACCTTTTAACCGGGAAAAATTGGAAGAAACCTCAGGAAGAACAACAGAGGAGGGATCCCTCTCCCAGGATGGATAGACATGCAATAGATGTCGAGTGTAGAGAATTAGAAAAATACATTTGCAGAAAAGAAGAAACAAGAAGTAAATTTAGTTAAGAGTGTGAACAAGACACCTAAATATACATCTGCCTAAATATGACAACCCAACAGATATGCATGGCATTCAATAACCAGGGAAAAAATCAGTGAGATCTCATAATTATTAATTAGCCTTTTGTAATTGCAAGAAAATGTATGCAACAGTTATCTCATAATTACAAAATGATTCTGTCATAATTATTAAGATATTGATCTCATAATTAGTAGGTAGTTTTCTGATAATTACGAGATGTAAGTCATAATAATGAGATATTTTTAGTAAGTGCAATATGCTTTTTTGAATGTTCCCAATATAATGATCCTATTTTAAATGGCTTCTCGTACACCTTGGTTTATATCGTACAGTCACAAGTCTGCATTTAGTGCACTGACAGTAGTTAATTAAGTTATATTCTGTATGTATACATACAGTTAAAACAGTTTGTAGTGTCCTGTTGTTTTTCCGGCTAACATCTCTGCTAGTTAACATGGACATATTGAACTTCTGTACCTGATAGATATGGCGGCCTTGAGAGCTCAATGCTCTGCAGCTTAAAAAAACACATGCAAATTAAGCAAACATCTTCATCAATTTGACAACACAAATTGAGCAGCATTTAGAAAACATGCTGCAAATACAGAAATGCACTGCAAATACATGTATTTGGTTGTGTTTTGTGTATTTGCAGCATTTTTTCTAAATGCTGTGCATGTGTTGTCAAATTGATGAAGATGTCTTCTTTTTTTATTGATAGAGACAGCTGGAGAATGACAGGAAAGTGGGGAGAGAGATGGGGGAGCGACGTGCAGCAAAGGGCCGCAGGTCGGATTCGAACCCTGGGCCGCTGCGGCAAGGACTAAGCCTTTGTACATGGGGCGGATCCGCTACCAACTGAGCTAATCAACACCCACGATGTAGATGTTTGCTTAACTTACTTGTGTTTTGTCTATTTGCATGTGTGTTTTTTAAGCTGCAGTGTGTTGAGCTCTCAGGGGCCACCATATCTATCAGGTACAGAAGTGTGTCAAAGAAGGAAAAAAGTACAGGAGTTACTAATAACCTTAAGGATGGCTCTGCATGCACAATATCAGGACCCTGGAACCTGATTGGAATGCAGCCACCATGACTCTTGTTTTTAACACTGGTGCTTTTCCTTCACTGAAACGTCAAAATATCTGCTGTGAAAAAGGCCAATTAAATTTAAGCCCACTTGTGTTCAACTTCTTCCATAGTTCAACTTGAACCTTTAATATTTTCCATTGATGTATCTATTACTATAGGGAGTATTAAAAGAAGCCTGTAACTTTTCTTATCAGCAGTCAGTGTGGCAGTTGCAGGATAATGGCACATTGAATAGTACTTCCCAAGATTTCCGTGAATCGGTTGCTTTAATGTCAAGAAAGCAGGAAATAACAAATGTCTATGGTGTGTTTACTTTTTGTTTTACTTACTATGAGAAGTTATGTTCTGTTTTATCACTTACTGTGATAACTTACTGTGATAAAACCACTGAAATGTTTAAATGTGACATCTGTTGGCGTACAGACTCAGTAATGTCAGTTACATAGTAATAACTAGCTAACAGTAGCTAGCTTTAGCGGCCATATCATAACAAGTAAGTCTGTAGCAGCAAACCAACGAATGTAGTGAATTTAACATGGGTACCTTTTATTGCTTATAGATTCAACTTTTTATTTTGTGCTATGTTTTATTTTCAGAAGCTACATAGGGTCACTTTGATCATAAAGTATATCAAAATGTATCCTTACATTTGAAATATGTTATCATATGCTGGTTAGCAAAATTATTTTATGATTATAAGACAACACATACTTTGGTATAAGTCACATCATTGTGTAAGCAGTGCTCCAGTGCGTGCATGTATCTTAATTTGATAAAAAGCTGTTTGCTTCAGTGCACACACAGCAGTGGTTTAGATACTAATGTTAAATATTGAATAATAAATGATCATAAATGATCATAAATAAAGTCTACTTTATATTATTACCATTAATATTTGAGAGGTCTGTACAGAATCTACAATTCTGTAAAGTCACACTGGATGGTCCAGTACTGTGGCCTACCTTCACCAGGCCTGGGTACTCATTGGACGGGAGGCCGTAAATGTGCTCTTTGGACTCCTCGCCCTCAGTCAGTAAGAAGCAGGGAAAGCGCTGCTTCACGTTGTATGATCCATGAACCTTCTCTTTCCAGTAGCACACGTTGATCTTCACCACCTATAGTAGTGAAACCAGGAAAACCATTAGAACCAGCCAAGTCCCCAGAGATCTGACTGTCACTAAAGACCTTTGGATTGACCACAGTGTATACTGTGCATTAGCTCTGATGCAAAAAACTCCTTGATTGAAATTCAGAGGGTTTCCCAAGCACTAGAAGTCATCCAGCAAAGCAAAGTTTGTCTTTAAATATGTCCTTCTGTTCATCCTAATGTGCTTCCAATGTAAGTGATGGAGGACCAAATCTACAGTCCTCCTTCTGTGCAAAACATACCACACCTCATCTGCAATGGAACGAGGCTCCAGCAGTCTGAGTCTTTTTGGTATGAAATTCCTTCTTTGTGTTGTGTTGAAAAAATGTGAACCGGTCCTTTTGGTTAGGTTTAGGCACAAAACTACTTGGTTACAGTTAAGGAAAGATTGTTGTCATGGTTTGAAGAAACCACACTGACTGTTGTTAGGAAACAAGACACAAGCGTGCTTTGTTGATTCATCCATCCACTCCAGCCTCATCCCAACGAAGTGTTACAATGCCAATAACGTCATACTACTACTGCCTTTCTGCCTGACAGACAACAGTCATAATTCACATGGTCACCAGAGGTCCTTATCATTTCCTTAGCATTTCAACAAATGAGTGAAGTTTAAGTACCCAAGCCAACAAGTGCTCTATGTGCTCTGCTAAAAACACAGGTTTTACTCTACCTATTGACAAAAGTTTATCTCAATGCACTGTGATGGAAATATTGTTATGGATGTAAACAAATTCTGTTTATGATAAATATGATAAAAATCCAGTAAATTAACGCTTTACTGTTCAATATCTTACTGTCATTTTAAGGTCACATCATACCTATCCGTGGCTGCTCTGCATATACCACACAGTGATATACACACAGCAGCTGATTTGTTGTGCTGACAAGTTGTTGGATTTTGTTTTTTTTTATAAATCAAAACATTTTGTTTCTGACTGAGATTAGGCTGTTTGGATTTTCCATCCAACCGAATGCACACATTTTGGATTTTACACATTTTACTGTGGAATGATGAGTTGAATAAGAGCCATTGTGTAGGCCTGCTGTGTCAGGCAAATATACAAAAATTCAACTAACATGTGAAATCACATTACAGGCTTCTACCCAAATAGGAATAAAAACCTGCTGTACCAATGAGCAAAATGTAAAATTTGATCTGAGGGTGGCATTACATGAAAAGGTGACGGGACCAATAACATCAGCAGTTTATCTGCTATTTGAAAATGGGCAATTTGCCTGTTTGATTAGAAATGGCCTGTGTACACACTTGACAATTTGGCCTGATTGTGGTACAAGAGAGAAGCCCCTGGAGTGTCCGAAATACAAAATGAAAACCTCCAGATACCTTCTCACTGGCAAGAGTGTTCAAGTGTTATTTTTGGTCTGATAGTGGCGCTAGAGGAGAGATCAGGGGCTTATTACATTAAAATCCCTCTGAGGTATTTGAATGTATATACAAAATGTCATGGTAATCTTAGTTGTAGTTGTTGAGAGTGTGCTACTTCAGATATGATAGATTACTGGTTAAACCTTAAAATACAAACATATATAACACCACCTACTCCATCCTCCTCATCAGTTTTTTTTCCGTCTAATAGAAGTGCAATTACAAAAGTAGCTCTGTGGTGGTGAAGTGAGAATTAGGATTTAATGAAATGTACACATGGTTGTTCAAATGACGTCCATTTGAGAGTGGCAATAATAAGGACACATTGTTCAGGAGCTTTCAATGTAATGAACTAACCGGCCGTGCACTCATTCCCAGGGACCATAAAATTCAGACAGAAGTGCTCCGGCGAGTCAACAAGCTCAGAGCCTGTGCTTTTCTACTAGTTCACTCAGGCATAGCATTCCCCAGGCCCCCCAGCCTGCTGCTAGCCTGAATAATGCAATTCCAATATCAACTCCAATTCTCCACTCAAACAGCTGTCTGCTTGTTTTCCCATCACCTTCTCTTTTCAGGCTGTGTGGCATATTGCAAGATGGAAAAGACTGCCTTGCTGACTAAGGCCTCTAAGCTGTTTAAATATGGAGGAGTAATGCTTTTGTTTCTGTGGCCTCTTCAGGTGGGCATTTAAAGGGTAGGCAGGGCAAGATCCCAGTGGTGAAAGGAGAGTGGAACTGGATTAGACATGGACAAGTTGAAGTTGCAACAGACAATGTCTGATAACATACAGTAGAGGGTCTAATGTGACATGTATGCAGCATGATGCCTCTATATTGGAGGTTTAAAGGTACATGTGATGAATTATGCCTTGCATGATGTTTATGTGTAATAATGAGTGCTTTAGCATGTTTGAACTCTGTCACCTCTTCTTAGCCATTCTTTCCATTGACAGGTCCAAAGACTGGCGGAGCCGACAGTTATATGCAAACAGGTGATTGAGGGTGCATCTACATCTATTTATGGCTAACTGTGGTGGTGGAAATCAGGCTTTTAAGAAATGGAGCATGGAAATGAAACTGATTGAGCATTTACAAAATGGTAAGCATTAAAAATGGAAATTGTTTTGCTTTGACAAAACAAACTATAGTTTTACTACACTTGCATCATTACCATGCTAGTTAGGATAAGTATGATACAGGTAAAAACTCAAGGCTGTTAGGTTTAGGTTGCATTTCAAGTGGACACTTTTTGGTGCTCACAATTTCAATCTGTTCACAAACAACGGATTATACTGTATAGATCCAGTCAACACATCATATCCTATAGTTTTGATAAGCATGCACTGCACCATGTGATCATTTCACTGCATAAGTGTTAGCAATGAAACCTAGCTTTTGGTATCATTTACATGTTTGTTACCCTCTTGAATCAAAGTGCCACTTAAATTCAGTACAATATTGCATATATATGCAGCTGTATGAGCATTATTGTACGTGGGACACCAAGAGTTTGAATACCTCTAGTGGCAACTGTAAGCCAGTGTGGGCCAGCAGTCTATTAGCCCAGGGTCCAGCGGTGATCACCACACTCTTAGCTTGATAAACACCAGCAGTGGTTGACAGTGTCACAACAGGGCCAGGCTGGATGTCTGTCACCTTCTCTTTGTCTCTTATGACCCCACCCAACTTCTGAAACTGCCCCTGGGAAAAGAGAACAACAGATCATGTGTTAATGAAAACCTTTCAGTGGTATAATCTTTTAATCTACATATTTAATCTATATATGTTATTAAATGCTTAGATTGATCAGTAATGGCTGCTAAGAATGTTTGCCCCTAATTATTAATTAATTATTTAAAGAATGCAATAACAAAATAGAAAACAAATAAATATAAATAAAATATAAATATACTAGAGTTAAATTGGTATGATTATCTAAATTTTCACTTTTTACAACAGGCCTGTCCTCTTTCAACACTTGTTGTCACATTATCAACAGACCATCTCACCAAAATAAGTAGACAAGATCCAAATGCTACAGGTGTCAGTACTGATAAACACATTAGATTATGATGTATTTACCCAAACATTAAAAAATGTTCAAACTTTGTTCAGACAATTTGGACGTTTCAGGCTATAAAACAATTACATATGATTTTCCACAGTTACTGACAGTGACAAGAAATATGTAAAATTCATGATGTTTAATTGCTGATAATTAACAACAAATACATAAAGTTTATTTTCTCTATCCCATTATACCTTAATAGAAGAACTACATTAAATTGATTAATTTTGACTTAAACATCAATGGTAGAATGAACTAGAATTAAGTTCTTATTTTTTATTATATTATTTTTTTATTCTCAGATGTATCAATTATTCTGCCTAATTATATTAATACAATCAGAAGTATAACGCAATCTGCTCTAGAGAGAGCAAATTTCAGAATGAATGCTGCACTATGCAATTTTACAGGTCCACACCTACAAACAGCAAAAAGAAGTTCAATACACATTCAGATAGTATCAGTAAAATACACAAAACACGCTCATGCTGTTCATCTTGGGCAGATGGGTGGTACTTTTTGTGCTACAATACTGAGGGAGCAGGGGGGAAAGGATCTAACAATCAGTTTATTTACATACACTTAAGTAACCGGCTTACAGTCAACTGTAGACGAATTGGGCTTTTGTGTCACAATACAATCCACGGGTTAGCTTGCCTACTGTACATAACTGCAGTGATTTGATCAAGATTTTTGGGGGGTGGTCATCAAACTGTTTAGGACCCCAAACAGACTTGGGCTGGCCCTGCATATCAAGGAAAATCAGCAGAATTGGTTTTCAAAAAGAGAGAGAAAGACAGATCAATTGAGACATGTATGAAGACATAATATTAAAGTCTCAAGAGGCTATTAAAGAACCATGGAATGGAATGCACAAAGCAAGGCATCTATCGCTACAAGCTTTAATTCATAACTGACTGCTGCTTCACAAAAAAGCGGCTCAACAATCAGTTTAGTCAATTGAAAATGGGACCTCACTTAAATAACAAAGCAGTGTTTTGTGCTTGACCTGGCAGCCATGGATGAGTCTGTCTCCTCCAGTGCTTTTTCTCAGTCCAGTAATGTGAATTTATTGCTGAAAGATATTCCTGGTGTGAGCTATTATTAGATTAAAACAATGGGCATGAAATATGTTCAATTATCCACATCTTGATATTTTTCAGCCCAATTCTCTATCTAGTTCTGATGCATGAAATCAGAAAATGTTTTGCTTCTTTAATCTTTCATTACTTCCACATGCTCTTGAAGGTTTTTTCGTCAGTTCAGTTCAGATTCAGTTCAAATTTTGGGCGGCTGTGGCTCAGGAGGTAGAGCGGGTTGTCCACTGATCACAGGGTTGGCGGTTCGATCCTCCTCCAGGCCACATGTCGAAGTGTCCTTGGGCAAGACACTGAATCCCAAATTGCTCCTGATGGTCAAGCCAGCACCTTGCATGGTAGCTCGCTGCCATCGGTTTGTCAATGTGAGGCAAAATTGTAAAGAATAAAAGCACAATATAAATGCAGCCTTTTACCATTTCAATTTTCTATGGTTAAATCAAAACATGGCTTTCTGCCCTGGAACAGACATGAAGGTCAATTTATGTTTTATTGAAATTATTTTATCAATGGCATACTGGTTAATTTTCTATGCATTAAATAATGTTGGTAAATTCCTACAAAATGCATCTGAAAGGGCCATGCCTTTTAGCATGTGAGGGATGTAGACACTGTGAGCACTTTCATATTTACCAAAGACAGAAACACCTTGATAATCGTTTGAGGTGAATGAACTTCATAGACCTCCATGATTAGTCTTGATTATACTTCAGTCACAGTAATGCATGAAGTCATGTAGGCAATTTAAAGGAAAACCACAGTTTATAACAATTTGAATTTTATTTTTGTTGCTCGTCAGTTCTGTCAGTTATAACATACTGTACTCACCAAAACAGTGGCTGAGTTTTCAGAACACTGCGACATTACCAAAACAAGGTCTAACAGGACAAGAAACACACGCATTCAGGCGATCAGACACCAACTGTTTACCCAGATAATCCAAACCACTTTATTTGGATGTAAAACTTGTAGTGAGCACACCTGAAATGTTGGTAATGATCCCTTATTGCACTAGAAAACTGTACACTGCACTTATACTAACTAATCGCACAACGACGGTATGTGTAACAAGTTGATGCAGGAAGTGGGTCTGTAGACTGCGGACAAACTGTTTTCCAAGTTTGGCTAATCTGGGATACAGATTTATGGATAGATATATTAGAAGAAATGATTGGGTTGGAGGCATTTTTTTGGCAAATTCAGCCAGCATCTCTGCACAACATCTCCAGGTACAGCAGCTGTTGCCATGTACACCTGGTACGAGCATGTTAGTCTGGAGGTGTTTTGTAGGCTGTGTTTATTCACCTCAAAATGCAAATGTACAGACTGTACATATGTTAGCTAGAAATGTGCAAACTGGCAAATTTATCAACTTTTTAAACTCATTTGCTTTGTCGCAATTTGCACTGCCCTGGGTGGTCCACATCATATTCTAAGTGGATTGGCCTTGACTCATGATGTCAGTTCCTGAAGCTAACATACCCAATGCTCTATTAACAGTATCTGTGCTGTACCTGTACAGTCCTGAGGGCACGGTCAGCATACAGAACTCCAGCAGTTATGTCCACCACCGCTGCATCTCCCTCAGCCAGGTTGACATGGGGGATGTGCTGGCTGAAGTTGTCACGGGTCAGGATCGCCATAGGAACCTTGTTCCTCTGCAGGGTGTTCTTAAACAGCTGGTAACTCTGACTGTTCTCTGGTCCCATCACCAGGAGTCCTGTTTGTCTGAGAGGGTAGATCAGTAGAGATTAAGGTGGCATCTTGATAAGAAATGGTCAAGACACAGGACTTTAATCAAACAAATCAACAACTGTGTGACATTGTTAGTACTAGTGTTAAAGGAAAATCGAAATCCAGGGGACACACTAGTAACATTATAACAGTCAAAGAGGGCAAGTAATACAAGAAGTCAACACAGGTCTGATACAAAGTGTAAGCACAGCCTAAATATTAGTAATATCATCACTGCTTAAAAAATTGCATGTATGCACAACTATGGTATGTCTGGTAGGTCAAAGTTGAGCTAGGAAGTAAGTCTGCAAAATCTAATGGATGTTTACAACAGACAGATGGGTCATAATTTCAATATTAACGGTTGTTTTCTCTTTCTAATAAGTTTGATAAATTCTGTGTGACCGTTAGACCACTCATGTTCCTGCCCAGATTCCCTCCAAACTAGCCATGTCATCAGAACAGAGCGCATACGAAGATAACTCAGAGAAAAAAGGTAAAACCCTGGTTGTAAAAACCCAGAAATTACCTGAAAAGACCATGTATCCAGGGCCACATTAAAGTCATAATCTCGAAGATTTTCATTTCGTTGTCTTTCACGGCACCTATGGCGATAATCAGTAATTGCAGTGTGTTTTTGGACCTCACTTCAGTTTCTAGTTATTTGTTCAGCAATAGGGACCGTTTACTCACAACTCTAGCAGAGACCGGAAAAAACGGTATGCCGCTTCACACACAGGGGAGTTGAAGAGCAGGTCTGTTGCGTTAAAAGTCTTGTTAAAAGGCCAAATGTGTGCCGCTTGTTGGAGGTGGAATAGGGGTACAAAAGTTCGGAAATGTATGAGGGGGCAAGACCATATAGGGCCTTGTAAGTGATGAGAAATATGAGACAATGAAGGGATGCGAGGATTGGTGTGATGTGGGATCAGCGGCTGGTATTGGTTAGCAGCCTGGCTGCAACGTTTTGCACAGGTTGCAGGTGGGACAGGGATGATTGCCTAAGACAGGAGAAAAGAGCATTACAGTAATCAAGTCGTGAAAAAATTAGGGTATGGATTAGTAATTCTAGGTCTCTGGTCGATAGCACTGATTTAATTTTTGCAATGTTCCGGAGTTGAAAAAAGCAGGTTTGCACAAACATGTGTGGATCAAAGTTCAGATTTTGGCCAAATATTACACCCAGGTTTCTTTAGGTGGGTTTAACATTAGTGGCCAGAGGGCCAATGCAGGGTGTGACTTCAGTGACAAACTTGTAAGGACCAATCAGGAGAACCTCTGTTTTATCTGAGTTTAGCTGTTGGAAATTGAGTGACATCCATTCATTGATAGCAGCCAGGCAGTCATGGAGGGTACCAATATTACCCATATCATTGGGATTAACTGAAAAATACAGCTGCATGTCATCAGCGTAGCAGTGGTGAGAAATGTAATTGTAACTGATTAACCAGGTTGCCTAGCGGTAGCATGAACAATGAAAAAAGGATTGGGCCAAGGATTGAACTTTGCGGAATTCCACAGAAAATAGGGGCAGTTGAGGACACAGAGTTGTCAATGACAACCTGAAGCTTCCTGTTTGACAGGTAGGATGAGAACCAATTGAGAGCAGAGCCCGAGATAGCAACCCACTTATTTAGACGATCAACCAGGATGGAGTGATCAACAGTATCAAATGCAGCTGTTAAGTCAAGGAGGACCAGGATAGAATATTCACCACTGTCGGCCTGCATGAGGATGTCAGTTGTCACTCTAAATAATGCTGTTTCTGTACTATGTCGGTGGCGAAAGCCAGATTGGAATTTATTGAAAATATGGTGGCCTTCAATGACCTCAAAGAGCTGTTGAGCAACAATTTTTTCAAGAATTTTGGAGATGAATGGTAGTTTTCGAAATAGGTCTGTAGTTATTTGGTTGGGTTGGATCAAGGGCAGGGTTTTTTTTAAATCGGTTGGATGCTCGCCATCTTAAAACCATCAGGAACGCAGCCAGAGGTGAGAGAGAGATTAATAATTGAGAGAATGGTGAGGCCCAGGGTAGGTAGGACCTCTTTAAGGAAATTGGGGGGGACTACATCTAAAGGGCAAGAGAACAGGCGCATATGGGATACAGTGTCAGTCAGACTGTGCAGGGAGATAGGGGAGAACTCAGACAAGAGGATAGGACAGTGGACTGATAGATCAGAGAAAGCAGTAGCATTGTTAAAATTAGAACGAATGTTACTGATTTTGTCTACAAAGGAAGACAAATTCTTCGCAGTCTACTGAGGAGGAGGCAGATACAGCAGGATGGGCAGAGTTTATAAGCTGATCAATGGTGTTAAACAGAAACCTGGGATTGTGTTTGTTGTCACCAATTAGGCCTGTGAAGCAGGCAGCTCTCGCCTCTTTGATGTTTTGGTTAAGTATGGACAGCAATTCTTTCAGGCGGAGAAGATGGACCCTAAGTTTGGATTTCTTCCAACTATGTTCCACTCTTCTGACTTCCCTTTTAAGATGACAAATATTGTCATTAATCCAGGGGCAAGAATTAACTGAGGAAAGCGATCTGGTGATGGAAGGAGCTATGGTATCTAGCGCAAGAGTACATTGATCATTGAACCAGGTGACAAGATCATTAACACTGGAGGAGTGAGGTGTGGGGGTACAAGAATCAGAAAAACAGGATGAGAAAATACGAGAGTGTACTGTGCGTTTTTGCGGTTGAGCAGAAGACTGAAGCATGGTGTCGAAAATAATGCATTTGTGGTCAGAGACAAAATTAAACATAGAAAGAGAGTTCAGAGTCAGGGCGAGGGTAAAAACAAGGTCAAGAGTGTGGCCATGGTCATCTGTAGAACCTGACACATGTTGAATGAGATTAAAAGAGTTGGTAATATTTAGAAAGTTAGTAGCAAGGGAGTTTGAGAGGTTGTCAATGTGCACAGCTCAATTAGAGGGCAGCAGTCTCTGGGTTTAAGCCAGGTCTCAGTTAAAAGTAATTCCAGATTGTGAGATGAAATGAGATTGGAAAGTCTTGTTTAACAGAGATCTTATGTTACACAACTTAATACTGCAAATGCAAGGGCTTTCATCAGTGGGCCATAGGCTCAGTCACCATTGTGTTGCCTCATTCGGCAATAGATAGTGACTTAACAGACATTTATGAAAATGAAAATCTTCGAGATTATATCTTTCACCTGCTAAGGAGCCCCAGGGCAAAAATGAGCCCTGGAGGCGCAAAAGTCTGGACCAGAGGTATTAGCAAAACTTAAGAAAACACACGTGGGGAAGTTGAACAGTCCGACCAGTGTGATTAGCTATCCAATTAATTTGTTTTGAATACTTCCAGGCTTCAACCAGTGTTGCTGTGGCAGATGAAGCAGCAAGAGAGGGTCAGGAAGGGATAGCTGTGGCTAATGAAGAGAGAGATGTAGGAGAGGAGGAGGAGGACAGCAGCCAACATGCTGCTGTGGGAGAGCCAGCTAGGAGAGAAGCAACAGGTAAGACTGACAGCAAACACAGAGAGATGTATAAGCATATTATTATATCATTTATTTGTCACAAAGTACTTGGCAATTAAAATGTTTGCTGTGGAGCACCTTGGTATTATTTAATAATTAATTTAAGAAAGCGTGGGGTATTACTTTACCTTTGTGTTTTGACCATGAATCAGCAAACGCATGTAAAAAACAAACACCAGACAAAATCAAAAAATAAAACCTAAAAAGTTTAAAAATATGACCAAATATACTTATACTAAATCCTGATTCTCATTTAGTAATTAATGGCATTATTATGTGGAAAATTAACTATTAAGTTAGTTAATAATCTCTATTTATCAGAGGTTAGTGTGTTAAATTCATTAACTTACACAGTTTCTCACAGAGTTTCCTTATAATGAGTGTTACCAGATCTCAGCAATTAACTTGATGAATACATGAATACCGGTAGTAATTACGGGCAAAGCCATGAAACTAAGACCCCAGTTGTAATTAATGGGAATTAACCTTTAAAAGGATCTAAACAGTGACATTTGACTGGATATCATATGACCAGTGGACAGTAATACAGCAGATCACAGCAGCTCCAGGGTGAAGTTACTGAGTTCCAGAGTGAGAGGTTGTGAAACACAGGATCTAATTCAGTAATCTGCCTGATAGATGGCTGACTCGCCCTTTGCGAGCAGTGTTTTCTAAAGGCTGACATTTGTCAGCAGCCATAAGGCACAGACAACCGCAGCTAAAGGCTTCAGCCATTCATCAGAAAATTTTATGACTATGTCTCCCTGTGTGCTTGTGTGTTTACGAGTGTGTGACGGGGGAAGGAAAAGCCATGTGAGTGTATGTAGGGTCGTAAATATGATACCTCATCTAGTCCAACCTGTCAAACTGGGTGATTGGTGGCACTAGTTCAGCTGGTGGATGTGCACACATGTTGTTATGTACGTGGAAAAAATAAAAAGGTTGGTGGGTAGATTTTAGCTTTGCTCCAGCCCTTTTTCGATGGCTCCATCTGTCCCAGAGGCAGCAGCAGAAGTGGGAGGCATTGCTCACACTAGCCTTGCCTGGACATTTCTCATCGTGATGCAGACATTTTTTGCCCGCCCAAGGGCACAGGTGGCCTTCAGATGTGGACCCATCAGTCATGAGCTGTGGATGGGTGCACAGGGGACGGGGAGGCGCACTGTGTTTCTGGGAACATAATGTGGGCGTGGCTTGGTATCTTGAACTATTACCCTGAGACATGAATAATGAAGAAATGTGTTATTCAGTTCTCTGGTACTGAGAACAAACATGGGTGCTCAGAGGTAATACGACCAGGAACCTTAAAGTGCTGCTGGAAGGTTGCTCACAGTTTGATGCCACTGTCATATTTATAAACACATAAATTCCTCCCTGCTCTGCGAATGAAAATCAGAGGTTTAGTGAGATGAAAAAAGCCCCTGTTCTAGATTCAAAGGCATGGGAGCTGTCAAGGGGTGATTCAGTGATGCCGGAGGTAATGAGAAAGTCATGCATTTATGGCTCCCGTAGATTGAGTTGCTGCTCTTGTGCGTACATAGCACCTTGAATGTGACAAATCTCTGTGTTCCAGCAAAGCTTTTGTTATGTTCCGTTTAATGGGTTTTCTCTCTATGTGTTTCTGCTGACTGCTTACCTGTACAGTTTGACACCCGCCTCCCTCTCCAGCTGAGCCCATAGCTCGTAGCACTCCTCCATCATGTGGGTGTAGAAGTCCTGCTCGTAGGCCTTGCGGATGATGCGGGTCTGGCCATGGGAGCTCCCCCGGGTGTGGGGCAGGACAAACTGGAAAAGATGAACATATTATTGCTTGGTTCGAATTAAATAATTTGGAATAACACTCACCAAATGGCACTCACAAATGGTACTTTACTCATTTTCATGTATCTTTATTTCTAGTGTATATTAGCGGAAGGAAAACTGTAGCATTTTTTTCTCCAGCTCACAGACTGAAGAGGAGAAGTGACAGAAACAAACATGAAAAAGTTGTTTTGCTGTACATAAAGACAAAGCCAGTAACAAATAAAATGCATCAATAAATATTTTGAATAAATAAATTTGGACTCCATTTTCAATAAATTTGGCATTTATATACATACGTTTACATACGCTTCAGAGATGCAAGCTGCTCCAGCAAAAACAGACCCAATGTGTAAAGAAAGAGAAAAGAGGGTGAGCGAGATTCTGTGCTCACGCATTCTATGGACATCTGCACACTGCGTAGAATGGCAGCGGATCATTTCCAGCGACCAGAAAGCCGCGAGGCAGCCATGTGCGATGGACATTAGGGGTTAGTGAGGTCGGCCACTGATGTTGGGCAATGAGGCCTGGCTCACAGTCGGCCAGCTCATCCCACAGGTGTTGGATGGGGTTGAGGTCAAGGCTCTGTGCAGGCCACTCAAGTTCTTCCACAGCAAACTGAAAAAACATTTCTTTATGGACCTATCTTTGTGCATGGGGCCACTGACATGTTAAACCAGGAAAGGGCCAAACACGAACTGTTGACACAAAGTCGGAAGCACACATTTTTTCTAAAATATCATTGTATGCTTTAGTGTAATGGGAAGTAAGGGGGTCTAGCCCAACCCTGGAAAAACAGACCCATATGTGTGGATAGGGGTGTCTGCATACTTTTGACCATATAGTGTATGATAAAAAAATAAAAACATAAACAATGAGATAGAAGAAAAAGACAAAGACCAGCAGAAGCAGAAAAGTGGGATTTCAGCCAGATATATCAGTGATGGCATGCAGTGCACTAAACCTCGCCAGCACCCTGCCAGCTAACACACACAACATGCAAATGAATGAATAAATGCAACCATGAGTAAATGCAAAGAACACAGCGATGAACAATTAATGAATGAATCACAGGAAACCACTAAGTGGATAAAGTTTTAATATTGATCAGTGAAATCACCTTAATGCACCGTTCAGCAGCTGAGAGGTTGTTAGGAAGCACGAGTGAAACAATTCCATGTCATCACTGTATTGAAGGGAGATCCTACTCCTGACCGAACGCTAAGTTACTTTTAGTAATCCAGAGCATCAACCCCACTATCACAGGAAAAGTAAAGTTCCACCTGGTGGTTCAGATGGCCAAGGGAGAAGATGTTCTGGAGGGGGGGGAGCGTGCCAGTTCTCGGGCCTTCTCGGAGGCGCTCCATCCCAAGTGGATATGCGTCTCTCCTCTGGCATTTTTGGGTGCGCTCTTCATCACATGTGGTGTCTTCGGGTTCTGCGGTCTCTCTCAGCAGGCGGCAGGACAATAACACCTTCACACACTCCCACTTAGGTGCGCTTGAGACATGGCGGCAGAGTTTGCCTGACTTTTGTTATATCAGAAAACGCAAGCGTTGAGTGGTCAGCATGGAGCAGGTTTCTGTCAGAAGATTTCTTCTTCTAAAGTTTAATGGATGCCGGCCTTCAGCACGTGCGGTGCGACTTGGGGATCCAGCTGGTCTCTGGGCGAGTGAGGCAAAACGTCAAGAGTCTAAGAGGTCTGGTTCCGGGGAAGAGAGCGAGAAGAAAAGAGAGCGAGCTTTATTGCTTTCTCTTGTTTTATAGTCTTCTGTTAAAAGGGGGCGTAGGTGTCCGGTGTCCAGTACCTTAAATCTAGTTCCACTCATCCTGATTATTTTCTTTGTTCCCTTGTTCCTTTTCTAAAGAATTAATGACGTTTATGACGTGTCTAATGCTTCTATGTTTAAAAGGTTGGCCTCCTCAGTTGCTGAAGGATACTAAGCTCTTTTTATTAATAAACTGTAATAACTGGTAGACAGCTAACCCAGGTTTTAATGTTATAAATAGCAATCAAGCCTGTTTCATGACCCAGAGGTCATGTGGACAACAAACTCAGGAAAGGTTCATACCTTTCTCAATGAAAGATGTAAAATTGTTCATTATCATATTCTTTTGTGGAGGATGTAGTTGTTCATGTTCATCCTAATCATGCTACAAGTACAAAAAAAACTATAAATATTTTGCCAACACTGTATAGGCCTACTTGTTCGTTTGCTGAGCTGTCTTGCCACGTTCCACATTTTACAAAACAGCTGCAGTCAGTTTTATTACATCCATCCAAGTTTCGCACAAAGTGATTCAATTGTGGATACTGGCATTTTTTGTAGAAGTAGTAATTTTAGAACTCACCCCAAAAATGTATACAAAAAATAGGGCCTATTTTGTGCAACATTTGGCTGTTAATTACACGTTGTTGAAGCAGTTCAGCAAAGTGTAGAAGTGGGTCCTGTTAGCTGGATTACTAACAGGACCAGAAAAAAGCAGGAAATTATAGGGTCCTAGACCCTAAGGGGCCCAAAGGCTTCAGATTCACTGTGTTGTTTGGTGGTAATTTATTAATTAAAATGTGTTTGTTAATACTATATGCACCACCAAAGCACATTGTAACTGGAAATGACGGGGGTCTTAAAACAGCACCTGCAACATTACATAATCCTGAGGAACCTTCTTAGATATAATTTCAGTTAAAATTATTCTGGTTTATATTGCTTACATGGTTTATTTTATATTTGGTTAATCTTGCCCTGCACATCAGTGATGCTTGAGAAGTCAAATCCCCTGGAAGAAAGTGGTTATACTGTGTATATCAACAAACACCACGTCATTACTGTACACATTGTGAATAAACGTTCACTCTAGATTTTCAAATCGCAGAATTGTTTTTGCAACAGTGATACTTCACATTCATGCAGTTACACACAAATGAAATTTAAAAAATAACAAAAAAAACATTCCCTTCACCTTTCTTGAGATTAATCAAAGCCGAGTAGTAAGCACGTGTTAGGTAACAGAATGCCATGTTTGGCCACACAGGAAGCCAAGCAGGAGCAGATAGCTGCCAGCCGACGTATGAATGCCAAATAATGCCAGCTGCTGCCTGCAGAGGAGAGCAGCAGCCAGATATGATTTCACAGGTCACACTCAATGTCTTTGACCACTCTGACCACAAGATTTCAGTAAAGCAAAAGCCGGTGGTGGAAAGTAAGTAAGTACATTTACTTAAGTACTTACAGTAAGTACAATTTTGAGATACTTGGCTTTACTTAAGTAATTCTATTTCATGTTACTTTATACTTCTACCCCACGACACTTCAGAGGGAGATATTGTACTTTTTACTGCTGTACTTATTTGATACATTTAGTTACTAGTTACTTTACAGATTCAGATTATTAATACTAAATATGATCAAAGGGTAAAATATGGTATATAATATTATAGATTAAGCAGCAGTGATATAATATTACTAGAAGTAATTAAAATGATCCCCACCTTTACCAGCTGCAGCATCATTAAAGTGATACATTAATCTATCAATGACTATAATCCAGTAATATTATATACATCATTCGGAAATGGGTCAGTCTGCATTATGAGTACTTTTACTTCTGGTATTTTAAGTATATTTTGATGCTAATACTTTTGTACTTTTCTTAAGTAAAAATGTAACTGCGTGTATTTCTACACTGTGGTAAAGTAAATGATCTGAGTACTTCTTCGCCCACTGAAGGCTCTAACACTCCTGATGCCACATACACTATGTCTGAATACTGAAGTGTCTCCTGCAGTCTCTTAGCAGACCTAGTTAATAACAAATGTTATGGAGCAAATGTTTGTGTGTGCCACACCTGCTCCAGCAGAAGAGTCTTCTTCTTCTTTTTTGCCAGCTGATAGGCCGTGAAGGAGCCCTGGACCCCGGCCCCGATCACTATGCAGTCATACTCCTCTTTACTCGACATTGTGGCTATATCCTACTTTGCGCTTACGCACAGCGTGGAGATTAATTCCACTTCTTGTCAACATGCTGACACAGATACGCCTCTTAAAAGTGGAGGTGGAACTAATAAACCCGTGGCCATTTGCGCCCTGCGTAATGCCTGATAGGGGCGCAGACTACGCGCCAAACCAAGCAAGCTTCATCAATTAAACGCCTTTGTGTAAGGTTAGATTATACATGGATATAGTCAGGATTAGGGACATTTTTAAGGTCTGAGTCTGCGCCAGTTTTAGAGGATAATGGGATCTGTAAAGAACATGACAGCACACCAGTGCCTGGCAGTCTAAACAGAGGGCACATAGCACATCATATTGTTATGCCACACGAGCCAACTTTGTGGTAGGGTATAAAAATGCAACTTTAGCTACTTATCAACTAAATATCATTGGTGTTGTCTATGGCGCCTGTTGCTCTGTGTCTGACCGGACTTCAATAACTCAGACACTAAAACTGACAGAGGTGGAAGTTCTTCTTATTATAATAAAAGTAATTCCACAAGGAATATAATTTATCTATAATATAAATACATTTCACTTACCTGAAAGGCATATTCTGGCGTAAAACATACAGGTCACACACTTGTGTAAAAATACACAAATTCAGGGGAAAAATACAAACAACAAACAAACAACAGACTTTTAAACTGTGACAGCTGGATTATATTTCACTCTCCAAACCTGTAAAACAAAAAACAAACAAAAAAACATGTCAGCCTGAAAAATGACACAATTTAAGGAAAAGCAGTTTTATGAATTCATCAACACTGTAGTTCTGTCAAACCAAACACACACATATAGTTGTGTGATTTATTTATTTATGCTCTTAAGAGTTGCTTTTTTAAAAACTTTTTTTTTCCCAGGACACACATGCATGATATCAGTCATATTGTATGCAGGCCTGTTGGTCTGGTGCTGACACAGTGGATCATCAGTGGTATGGTCCATCCAGTTACATCTGGCCATTTCCAGCATTGCTTATATAACCATGACTGGCCCACTCAGTCCAGAGGTCACTCCTCTGCAGCCTCAGTAACAGAGTGCTCCCTGCCAACTGGGGCTATGTAAAGCTGCACTGACTGATAATAAACATCTAGATAATAAACTTCAGGGTTAAAAAATAACAGTATCTCTTACTATGACCACTTTCAGCAGACACTAGAAATTATAACAACAGTATACAAACTACATGTGTCTTGAAAATCTCTCTCACACCCACTCATATCCTGGGCCTACACAGGTCAGAATATAGTTTAATGAGCTAATTGACTGAAGCATAGATCCACTAAAAGTATCTTATATACAGTAATAAGGAGGGTGGTTTGTTATGTGCTTCTTTGTGTTGAAATATCTAATGGGTGGCCAATTGTTTGTTCTAAAAGGCATACCAGCCATAAAGCATTTTTTGACATTTCAGTAATTGTTGAGTTATGATTAAAGGGGCACTCCACCCATACTAGAGACTAAAAATCTGGATATCTTGGTCTCTGCTGCTAAGTTGTCTTTTGTGAGCCCCTCAACACTTGTGAGTATCCCTTTAAACACCACATATATGCCATGGTAATTTTGTGCTATACGTAAAAACATCTTTCTTCTCCATTTGTAAGATAATTGCTGTGGGCACAATTTTGAATGTTCATTGCCAGTGTTTTATCATTAAATGATTTGTAGAATATCTGCACATGTCAAACTATGGTTAAGGTTAACCAAACAAAAAGTAGTAATTAGTGGTAATTAGTTTCTTAACTTTGAAATAGGAATAGGTTAATTTTTGATAGGTTAACCGTTAACAAGTACGGTTCAAAAGGAATGAAATAGCTCTGTTACTTCGCCTGTTAATTCACATATTCATTTTTTGTTATTGTTTTTTCTCATACAGACCACAAACACATGTATAGTATAATGTCCATTAACCTGAGAATCCTCTCTCATATCCATATCTACTCACTTAGATGACTTTACAGAGGTACAGAGGGACCTTTAACCTTTATTATACATTTCTATTACACCAAATAAAATAGTTGTTATGAAACAAAATCAACAAGTGATTTATTGGGTTATGACAATAACCAAGGCCCCTGCCCTGGTCACATGACACTGTGAACTGCCGCTGAATACACTCTGTTGTTTGTGAGGGCAGCTTTACACTCAAAAGCTAAAATAATTCATATTGACAAATTGAAAAACTAAAGTGATTTATGTGTAAAACAAACGTATATCATAGTGATATTCAGTTTATTATACTGTAACCTATAATACCATATAACCATAACCATATAATAGAAGATCTCTTAGAACAGATGTACTGAATCCTTTGATCAGTTTTTCATTCCAGTACATACAGTATGTGCACCATTTGTAAATGCATTTATTTGGCATTGTGCACATATGTGAGAGATGACACACAAGTATATCATATGATATAATGTGCCAGCATGAAGAATAAGCACAGTACAGTGGGAGCAGGGATTGAGTGGTATTGTAGCAACATGTGTGAGCATGTCCCTGTTGATACTTATCACACTAAAATTCCAAATTACCTGGAACACCAACCCTTGGGTGATGGAACACCAACCCTTGGGTGATGAGGGTACCAGCGACGAGCCATTTCACAATCAAGCACTGACCTGCTGTTGGTAGATTGCAGTTGTGAGAAGAAGGATCACAGCAACGTCTGAAGGGTTATATACTGGGGCACATACACCGTACAACTCTTTATTGTCAGCTTAGTATAGTATATGGTACTTGGGATGTTAAAACAGCATCTCTAGCAGTTTCGGAAGAATGCAATAGAACCCCAGAACTATGTTTCAACTTTTCAGGAAGAGTTACGAGATGAGACAAGATGAAAACACACCGCTGCTGCAGCGCCGCGGTGTGGCATATGGCGTTGACACAAGTGCCGTCTGCAGCCATGCTAGCAGCTCTTTGAGGTTTTACTTAGGCACAGTGGTGCATTGAGCTAAATGCTAACACCAGCATGCTAACATACTCACAGTGACAATGCTGTCATGCATGTTATCAGCTACAATGGTTACCATGGTGAAGACTGTTTGCATGCTAACATTTTCTAATTAGCACTAAACACAAAGCACGGCTCAGGCTGATGGGATGCTATTAGTTTTGTAGGTGTTTGGTCATAAACCAATGTACTGGACAAATAACGTTTTTGAACTGATGATGGCACTAGATCATCGGATCATTTACATATGGACATACTGGCAGGCTCACAGGTCCTGTGGTATACAGTTTAACAACTTTTTCTTTTTTAAATTTTAACCACAACTTATTCTTCCCAGGTTTTCTCTGATGGTGGCTGAGAGATTCAAGCATTCATCCATTGATTTTCTTTCTGGAGCCTCAGTCTGAACAGTTCTCATTTGCAATCAATCAGTGCTGAGATAGCTCATCCCCATCGACCTCTGCAACACAAGAATACAGAGGTAAGGCAGAGTCTCCTTTGAAACCACAGCTTAACCTAAACTCTTAATCATATATGGATTTATGAGTAACATTTTTTTCATTTGTATATAATTTAAGTCTTGATGCAATGACCTTTATTTACATTTGTTACACAGTAATCATTCAGTGATTTCAGTGTTTTTTTATGAATGAACGTGAACATAAGATATTGACATCAGTGAATACAGTATGAACCAGCGTTGATTTGATGAGCATTTTTTCATTTGTATATAACTTAAGTGTTGATGTAATGCCCTTTATTTACATCAGTAATCATTCAGTTATTTCAATGTGAATATTAGGCTCCCTCATATAAGTAACTAACATCAGTCATCAGCAGCTTCAACCGGACTAAAATTATTAAGCAGCTCCTGTAGAGGCTGGAATGTTCATCACCTCCCGAACATCTATCCACAAGAAGGGAATCAAGGTGGAATAATCACTGCGTCATGGTCCGTGGCTGAGCCCTTGTTTGTCCCCTGTGTTTCTTAGTGTTTCCTCCTCCTCCTTGTGTTCTTTGTGATCCCGTTTGTCTCTTTCTTGTGTTCTGTGTTGTCTCTCGTTCCCCGCACTAGTCTTGTCTTTGTCTGTTTTCAGTTTAGTTATGCACATTTCCTGTTTTATTTTGTATACTTGCCTCTCATGTCAGACACTTAACTTCCTGCCCTAGTGTGTTTCCCGCTTGTTTGATTACCTGCTCCACC
>NTHP01000352.1:108772-122784 GCA_003416845.1 Oplegnathus fasciatus | reverse complement strand
CTATTAGTTGCACCTGTCCCTCGTTGTCTCCTCACCTGTCTCCACTCTCCCATCAGCCCTTCACTATATATACCAGTCCTCTTCCTATGTTCTTGGTCAGTTTGTCTGCGTTTGTCCTGTGTTGCCATGTGCTGTGTTTGTGCAAGTGTTTCCCGTGCTTCTCCTGTTTCTCGTGTTCCCTGTGTCCCCTGTGTCTATCCGGATCCTACCTGCATCTGTCTGCCTACCTGCCTGTCAACCTGCCAGTAAGCTGTTCATCTCAATAAATACCTTTTTTTTTCTGCACCAACACTACCTCCCTGCTGTCTGCGTTTGGGTCCACCCTGCACTCACCGTAACACACTGGCCGACACCAGAATATCTACCCTGAGAACTTCTGATTTCTACACTGTAAACATACCTAAACTTTGCGGTACTCATAGAGGTTACTATATTGTTCATGTTGAGATCACTACAGAGAAAATGCCAGTGGCGACTGACATCATATAAACGTATGTTATTGCAAACAAGCTATATTAGATTCTCTTACAAACTGTTCTCCATTGTAGGTGGAGGACTGATGACCTTACATCCTAACATACTGCCCTCACCATTCATGGGCGTTTTTATAACAAGTTTCAAAATGTGAGAACCTTTTCTGAAATTATCCGCTCAGATGTTTCATCATTTTGATTGAAGTACTGTTTTCAGTCTTATAATGTATGAGAAAGAACTTACCGTTTTTCACATGGATTGGAAAAGGAAACTGCATCTTCAGCTGCTCCCGCCTCAGCCTCTTCGGCTCTAACTTTTTGGCCACTTGGCCACAATAAGTTTTTGGCCACTTTGGAGCAGCGGAAACAAGTTGTGAACACAACACTGACATATGACCACCGTTGAAGTTGATGTGGCGAACTTTTTGGCAAGCAGTTGCTTATTTACACATCCAGCAGTTACGGAGAAACATTAGCATTCATTTGGTGTCATCTCTCTGGCTATGTGGCAAGTCCAATATTCACTCTTCTTAACCCTGTTTTTGTTCCCTACCAATTCCTGATGGAAATTCTTCCCTTTGTTCACCAGCTGTCAGTACCTGGGTCTGTCTGTTGTTTGGTGCTGAGCAGGTAGTGTACAGTGGGTTTTTAGAGCTTTTTCTCTGAAAACAGCTGCCTGCTGCTGCCGACATGACACTATGAGAGCGGTGAGAATGAACCAAAGCGATTGGGTTGAATGGATAAACAATGAGCTGAAACTCGTTACAAAGCTCTGTAAAGCTGAGGGAAGCTGCAGATTCAGGTGATGTTTCTCTGTAGGTTCATCACTTCAAGCGGCCTGTTTCACATTGTCACAATGTTTTCACATTGTCATTTGACACGTTATTATTATTAAATATTGATTATAGCGGCTTTAAATGTTGAATTTAAAAACTGTGAACTGTGCTTACAACATATTTTCCATTATTGTGAGATCACACTAAAATCGGATTTTGAGGTTTTTAGACGGTCCCCAGGGGCATGTCCAGGGAGTGCCACCCCATTACCCTAAACTATGATTGGTTATCTGCCCGGCCAGAGGCGGGACCTTTGTTCAAACCAAATGTTTGATGAGACTTTCGTTTAGAAAATATTTAAAAACTTTATGAAGCCTACACAAGAACAGACAAATTAAAGTATTTATAATGTCCAGGATGGTTGTAATTCACAAATGTATCTTGGGCTTCTGAGGCATTCTACTGGTGCACATTTTCTGTCAGACATTTGTATTTTAGGAGTTTTGCACAATTTTGTCAATACAATACTTTGTCTCCAGAGGCTTATTTATTTTAATTTTGTTTGTACTTTATACTGTTACTTTATTATTGCATTTGTATGGTGCCACTCTGTCGTGTTGTGATTGGTCGGTCTATTTATCTTTTAAATATAATTTTTTAACACAGGAATGTAAAAGACTGTAAGATACTGTAATGTTAGTGCTGTAATTGAAGTAGATATGAGTAGTGCAGACAGAAATGACAAATTAAAGCTATTCTGGTTATGTGTCTGTGTGTCTCTGTGTCTGTGTGTGTGCACATGCTTTTTTGACCCCAGTCAAAAAAGTCTGGACACGCCACTGACAGTCCCAGGTAGAGACCCCCCAGATCCCCGTATTTTGTACACTGGAAACTATTATGTATACTTTAAAGGTTCTATATACAGCATTCAGAGTTGAATATATACTATTACTATTTATTTATAGATGTTTTGGTGAGTTTTATTTGTTTCTGTTGAGTTTGAATGAAGTGTGTTTTGTGATGATCTGCGAGGAGGGGGGTGTGGCCAAGGCGCCCATTTTTGCTGGTGCGATGCTGGTGCTCTAGTGCAACAACTAGTGTCAGTGAATGTTGTATATATCACCTTTAATGCGTAGTTAAATGCAGGTATACAAGAACTCCTGATGCCCCTAACAGGAAAAAAAGTCCAAGATAAATACAAGACACTAACAACATGTACAGCACATTGTTAGAGAACTGCCTGACTGCACCTTATTGCTTACTTTGATGATAGAGGCTGTAACTACACCTGGAGTAGGCCATGTTAGATGAACTGTTGGCTGAGTGGGAGACGGCCTCTGTTCCTTCCACAGGGGTCTGAAGACAGCAGGCCGAGCAGATGGATGTTGAGGCAGGACAGACCTGCAGACGGTCAGCTGGTCAAATACCCCACTGTTCCACCATGTCACACACACATGAGGTGTGAACCCCCCCACAGCCTCCATCCTGCTACATCATGCCACACAACATTAACCTCACACAACATATTCATCCCCTCTGTGTACAGCTCTACCTTAAAGGATCATATCAGTAATGTTGCACGTTTCAGCACATTTAGTTCAAATTGCATATGCTTCTATACAGCTAACCAGTTTCCAAAGGATGCTGTAGTGTTTTAGATTTGTTAATGTTTTTAATACCTTCCGCCATTGGTTTCCATTTATTACAGTGAGAAACTCAAGATGCATTCATTTGGCAAAAAATACTTCAGCTTAACACTGGTTCTTTCATTTTAAAGTCATTCAATCAGTCTCTTGTCAGTGTCTAAGTGTTTTGTGATTAAGTGATTTAATATTGTTTTTGTGTGTAAAACATCTGTAAAGCATCCAGACGAGGCTGGCCAGGAAATTACCAAAGTGCTGGGTGCTTGACTGTGATCTGCGCTGCGTTGCAGCGTTCACGAAAATATAGCCCACTATGTCACAATTATGAAATTCTCATGATGTTGCTTAACTAGCAGTGTTTTACTCAAGAAGTCCATTACAAATCACTGTGTAAAAATAGGTCCTTTTTGTGATGTGACAACACTGTAGTTAAGGTTTGGTTAGGTTAGGTTTAGGGAAACATTGTGGTTTTGGTTCAAATGACTAGGGTTTGGGGAGCTTTGTTGTCATGGTGACAATAATGAACTCATGGTTAAAGCAGGGGTTGGCAACGTTGGAGAAACCAGCAAGAGTAAGCTAGATTTTGAAAGTATCAAACTGCCCCCCCCTTCAGGCCTCCCTCCAAAGCCACACCCCAAAAACACATGAACGCACACTGCCTGACTACTCCTGGAGGACGAGTCCACGAGAGAGCGTTGGGGAGAGGAGCACAGCACATCGTTGTCGTCGCTAACCGTGTCCAACTACCCCATGTCTCATTCACGTTCGAAATCACCGAACATCATCATAATGAACGTAAACAACCAACATGGCTGTTGTTAGTACTCACAGCGTCACTTTTCAGACCTTTCAGCTCCCTCAGTTCTCGCCGCCTAGCCTTGTGGAAGACTCCAGTCATGTGCAATGAGTGCAGGATCAGAGTGCGCGCAGGTAGGCAGGTACTGTAATGTATTTTATCATGTTTTATGTACCTTAGTCCGTGTACCTAAGTCTTTGTGTGTGTTTTTTTTACGTGGCTGTGTGGACACGTGAGTGATCAAGTTGTGTAGATCCGAGATCGCATGGCACGCAGAGGATACTTTGGCACATGCTTGTGAGCCGTGTGTACGGCTGTTGTGTCAACCAGCGACAGTGAACACAACAGGAAGCAGGAGGAGCTCAGTGAATGCTTTGCAGCCAGTGTGTTTTGGAATCGGTTTAACACTGAATATTTAGGGGAACAAATTAGCTTTCCTTCAGCTTTGGAGGGATGTGGTGACTGTGAATGAAGTCTGGTCAATTAAAAACATGGGGGGGTTTCCATATTTCAGACAACATATTGGGGAGGGCATGACCCCCATCCCCTGCAGCGATTATGCACCTGATTTTAATGGCTGAAATACATCTGTATATATGTTCAACACTGTGTGATGGAAGTCTTTGTGTAAAAGGCCATATATAATGTATATTTCTGAATCTTAGCAGTCTTTTGCATTGCCTGTATCTCAGAGTGTCACGGTCTGACTTGCTCCAGTCCACAGTGATTGCTCCTGTCTGCTTCCATCAAATCAAACCGCTCATAAAAACAGCATGCAGACAGCTCCATTCAAATTAGCTTCGTGCGTGTGTGCGTGTGCGTGTGTTGGGGGGGGGGGGCTCAGTATTCCCGTGAGATACTTGAAAGGCTGTTCCTCTAGAACACAATATGGGCACAGTTTTCATTGCAGATGTATGATGTTGACTGTGTGCCAAAGGTTGTGTGCCCCTCTGAGGATCACCAATATTCAGATCACTCACCATAATCTCTGAATTCATGCATTCATTAGGAACTGACAAACACAAGCAAAATCAATGAAAAACCAAAATGCTCACATGCACTTTGTCCATAATATGTTGATAATTTTGGTCAGTTAAGGTATAATATGATGATATTCATGGTTAATTTTTTAATCTGATTTGCAGAAACGAGTCAGACTCTCCAAAGCTCCACAGAGAGATAAAATGAGACATCAATGTGCTGTTTATGATCTGAGATTCTTACCGGGACACTGAAATCTCCATCTGCTGGTAGTGAAAGTTTATTCCCTCTGTGCACATAGCAGAGGCTTGCCACTGAGGCCCCAGCAGCCCACGGCCCTCAGCTGTGTGTAATTTGATGTACGGTGTGCCTCCTTGCTTTCTAAAACACCCCTCTGCTCTGCAGCGGGGAAAAATGAAAATGCAGCGTCAGGGCATTTCCACTGTCCCTGACATCAGGGCTCCTGGAAACAGTCAGAAAAAATTATGTTTCTCCCCCAGAAAATGCCCTCATCACCCCATATTAGATTGACTTTGACAATATATAAAAAGAGGGCACATGTTCAAATGTTTGTGGTTTTAGAAATATTTTCAATTTTAATCTGCAAGATTTTTTTTATTTTTTACGCCTAGTCACACAATTCAATTCAGTTTTCAGTTCAGAATGCTTAAACATATGCATAAAGCTGAAGACAAAATTAGAGGTTAATGATTTCTTAGGTCTCTTAACCCAATGTCAGTGGATATTAATAACCATATAACATTGATTGTGTTATACATAGGCTAGTGTAGGCTTGAATTAGGGCATCTGCTGTTGGAAATCTCCTATTGATGAGTGATTTATGTAGCATTATTATAATACTGTTGTGAAAAGATAGTAATTCCTTTGAAATGATAATTAAAGCATAGGTTCAAGTGTATTTTAATACAATACTCACACGCCCAACTGTATATTGACAGGGCTATTAGTTGCTATAATTGTTCCCTCTGTCCATGGACCAGCATACTGGTTGTGAAAAGATCCCTTCCTAATGCTATTCCAATGTAAGGGATGTGGCAAAAATCCACAGGCCTCATTTTGTGCAAAAATACATTCCAAAGTGGATCTGAAGCTAATATGAGACTTCAACAGTCTGAGTAAGACAAATCACGTGAGTTACAGTCTTTTTAGTGCAAAATCCTTTCTTTGTGTTACTATCCCTCCAACACAGCTAAGCATGGAAACACTGTCTGTGGAACTACAAAGAGGGAAATTTGCACTATAAAGACTGTAACTTTAGAAGATCCCTATTTGATTTGTCTAACTCGGACTGCTGAAGCTTCATATTAGCTTCGGATCAACTGTAGAATGTATTTTCAGAAAGAGGACTGTGGATTTTGTCTCCCATCTCTTACATTGGCATATGTGTTTTAAGACAGAATTAAAAAAATGTGAATCTATCCTTCAGGGTGTGTTCAGACTGTAGGTGAAGTTTTAGAGGTGCATGTAAAGTCAATGGAAAGATGCGAATGGATGCGAGGCAGTAATGCTCTCAAGTTGAAGATGATTCATTTAAATGAAATATTTTAGCTTATCTTGAGGCTTTATGACTCGAATTCATGATATTTGTAGTGGATGTGGGGTTGTCAGGTTGCATGACCTCCTCAAAAATGTGGAGGTGTGTCTTTAAGACTGATCAGGACTGAGACTTTTGGTGTGTATTTATAGCCAGCAATAGCAACCGGAAGTTTAGAGATAAAACAGAAAAGGAACAAAACAGAAACGGCGGCGGCCTGCATAACATCAATAGTAGCATCATAGATCTGCACATCAGCTGAATGGGAGTCAGGATAGTGTTGTTTTTTAATTACAGATGACGCATTTAGCAGAGATGACTTGTCCCGTTCGGATCCCACGACCATTCCAATGGACATAATTTTTCTAGAATGTCTAGATCTATGATTACTGTCATCGGACTCCACCCAAATGCACAAACCTGTTTGATTGGAGGTCTTTAAGCCAATCACAGTGTTCCACATTATCTAAAGTGGACTCCAGTAAAGCCACACACCCTTTTTCAGCAAGCATGGCCGATCGTGAGGCAAGGAGGAAGCGTAAGGCACATTTTAATCTATTCATCATATTGCTATAGTACATAATTTGTGTTTAAACTGTGTTTAAAGTAAACATATGAAAGATTTACAGCTTTTATTTTTTATTTTCTTCTTTTATTTTTTCAAAAAATTCTGACTGTTCTGATTTTCTAATGATACAATCAGCTTATAATGCATCCTATTGATTATGTACACAGAATATTCAATATTAATATTCAATATGGTTTCAGATTCCCCGTCCATTGGAATGGACAGAAAAAATAACATATAAGAAGTATTTTAATCCATTTTTTGGATTGCTAATGATGTATGAGTGCATTTAGAGTAGAAATCCACCATTACATTTTTTTTTTTATGTTTGGAATATAATTGTGTTCTGAATGAGTGTGTGTGGCCTTTACTGCTGTCTGTGCAAACTGATTTCTTGGAAATAAAAAAATTCCTTCCAGCACATGTTTTGTCTTAATAAAAAGCATACCAGACACCAAGTGTTTAGAACAAAAATCAAAAGATTTATAGGTCTAATCCCTTCCTTTTTTTTGCATTTAGTGCTAAATGTTGTGGATTATTACTTAAATTCTAGCATGGATTTAGAGTTTTTTGATGTTTGACATATGTTAATGTCACACTCACTGACAGCCATGGCCTTCTCTGCCATTTGGCTGCCTGAATAGATTATTTGGCAGAAAATCCAACCTGGTGACATAAGCTTCATTTGAGAAAAGGTCATGCAAAAAAGACAGCACTCCCACGACACTCAAGTACTACTCCAGTATTTACCTGGCATTTACTGCTGGCAATGTATTCTGAGTCATGTTTAAATATCAAGCACCTCTTGTAAATATTCATGACAATTGCCCATACCAACAGGACAAGAGTGTGCTCAGGTACATCTAATGAATAACTGAAGCCTCATGAATAATGATCGGCTTTTCCCCCACTGCTTCAGTTTCAGCTAGAGACTGTGCAGGCAGCAAGCAGCGTCGTCCTCTTTGTAGCCGCGATAATGCATAGTTCCAGTTGCCACGGCAGAGAGACGCCTCTGACCTGAAGAATATTCTCTCCACTTTGCCTCTGCTGTGTTAATGACTGTTTGACCGCTCTCTCCTGTACATGAATTGCTGGAGGATTAGCTACTTCATTCTCCCTCTGTGGCCCCTATTGCTGCCAATTTTAATGGCTGCTCTTTGCTCGTCAGATAGATGTGGGCTCACTGAGGGGGAACAGGATTACCTTTGCTTTAGGAGGGTGTTTATGGATAAAAGATCAGACTGTTCACTTCACTCCCTTTATCTGTGTGTACAGTAGATGCTGGCATAAAGATACATTTCTCTGGCTGTAACTACCTGGTTATCCTTTTATGTGTAAGTAATCAATCACATCTGGACATGTTGCTTAATGTATTTGATGATTTTTTTCATCTGAATATGCAGACATTCTAAATCATTCTATTTGTTTTTCTAGAAAAAAAAGACAACAATTGCCAGAAAAATCTCACCCACTCACTCTCACTGGATACTGCAACATATCTTAGATTATAGTCTCTGTTGGGGGATGGTGACACAGCTGTCGATATCCTTCGCTCTGGAGCTGGCAGACAGGCAAAGTCTCTCTAATGAAAAAGACATGGCTGCTATTCCATCAGCCAGCAAATGGCTATGTTAGAACCCAGAGAGTCACATGAACAGCATCTCTCCACAGATTTCATAACTTGTTCACAGCTTACTCACTTTATTTACTTTATGCACTTTTATATACATGTCCATAATTATAATTACCTTAAACAATTGATCTTAATTGATTAATTGATTGATTAATGGTTTCAGCAGTATGCTAAAAAATTAATGTACGTGAATTCCTGCCCTCTCCTGCCCCCACATGGCTCTATGGATGGCAATGTCGGTCTGTTGTTTGGTCGGTCCACCACTTTGGTCCAGACTGAAATATCAACGACAACAATAACAACTACCAGATGAATTGCAATTTAAATTTTTTTTACAGATATTCATGGAGGGTCAGAGCTCCTCCACCGGCTCCAGCTGGTACAGAATGCTACTTCCTAAATTAAACCTGGCGCCAAGAGATATGAACATACTATCTCTAAATTAGCCAACTTACATTGTCTCCCTGTTAGATTTTGTATTGGTTTTAAAATTCTACTGATGACCTCAGGACAAAAGGTATCATTGATTTTCTGTGCCTGTGCATCCTTTTACATCAGTGAATGGGGTATTTATTCCTACATTTTGGCTGGTGACAAAGGGTGACCGGGCCTTCGTGGTTCAAATTTCCCAGACTTTGAAACACATTTAGATTTGACAGGCTACATCTTAAACTTCTTCAAATCTCTTCTTAAAACAATCCTTTACATGAAAGCTTTTGCCATTTTATATTTTCATCTACAATTGTTTTTGTTTTTATTTATATTTGCCCTGGGCTAATAGTTTGCTCTATTCTTTTCCCTGTATATCACTTTGTAACTTTGCTAAGAAAAGCGCTTTACAAATAAAATGTATTTGATATTATTACCATAAATTCTTTGTAATCTCCTTTATGAACTTTGCTAAGAGCAAAAAAGTGAACCTTGCCCCTTAACCTTTGATACAGAACCAAAACGCATCAGATAAGACTATCTTTTGTCAGCATGACTCAGTGATAAAGTAATATGACAAATGTAAGGATGAATGTATAATGTATACACTGTGTGTGTTGATAACTGCTAGATATCAAAGCACTGTGGGTTAGGATATGCATTAGAATGACACATTCAGATAAGGTTTCCTTTTATCATATCTACAAAAAAATGTCACAGATATCATGTCCTATCCAGACCATAAATATGAGCTCCGAATTTACTAAAGGAACTACTCACAGCCCAGCAACATCTTCTCGCTTTCTCCTCTTCTCCCTCTCTGTCAAAACCATTTTATGACTTTATATAGATTCTAGGAACAGATGTGGCACCATGATGCTGTTCGAGATATTTAAAAGCATCAAAAGAACTTAATGTTTGTGAGAGAAGCACCTGAGCAGCAAACTGCTGACCTATCAAAATGAAAAAACATCTTCAACATGATTGTATTTGTGTAAAACAAATGAGGTTTGGACCAAGAAGCTGCAGGTTCAGTTGTTTTCATTCCATGTGGACATGTAAGATCCACGTTAAACATTTCTTTACCAACAGAATTGTTTCTGCTGCCAGGTGTGATCAAGTTGGTTTCCCATCAGACACCGACAATACACAATATATTTACACTGTTGTCAGATGTGACAGATGTGTGGCTGGAGATGGAGGGAGGATCTGGCAGCTGAGTGGAGGGATTTAAAGCTTGGTGTCTCTTTCTTTTAAAGCAGAAGCTCTCACATCACCAGTCTTTGGTATAAAAGCAACAGTAGTATGGGCAGAAATTTGCATCACTAGAAATTGAATTTTAATCTCATAATTTGAATTTGTATTGTTTAACTTGAATGATTGCATTGAAAAACTGAATCTGAACAGCATAATTTGAAATTGAATTTATTAGTTTGGAAATGAATTCCAATAAACTTGAAACTGAATGTGATATTATGAAACTGAATTCAGTTACTCTGAAGCTGTATTTGATCCTTGCTGAAAATTCAACTTCTACAATTGGTTCTCATAATTCAGATTCAGTTCTTGCAATTCAATTTCAGTTTACTGAGACACACATCCGGTCGTTGAGGAAGAGCAATCGAGGGCAGAGTCACAGAACTCCTTTTGGCCAATCAGCACCTATGTTTTTGATTTCCTACACTCCCATTGATCCATGGACTTATAGAGATTGATGCACGTTGAAGAACGTTTCTTTCGATCATGGATGAGGCTGGTACAGGGCTGTCAAACACGGTAATATCAGTTTACCATATATTTTAACGATCTTTTGACGTGCAATTTCAAAAATAAACTCGATGCATTTACAATATGATAGTATTAACAAGCTGCAGCCCTCCTGGCCTCCGAGTACCTGTCCCTGGGCCAACCAAGCCCGAAAAGGCTCCTTCATTAGACAGCTTCCTTCACTGCTGGTGTCCACCAGTGGGTTCTGCCGCCACAACAGGCGTCAACAACCTTCCGGCCACAACTCCTAGCAGCCGCCTCCACAACGGAAGCTTTGAACATGGTCCACTCGGATTCCACGTCCCCAACCTCCCCCTTGTTTTCAGCGGGGGAGGAGAACTGTTGACCTTGACTATGGATATTGTCGAGCGGTGGAAAGAGCACTTTGAGGAACTCCTGAACCCGACCAACACATCCTCTGGACGAGGCAGAGGTCGATATCCTCGGCAGAGTCACTGAGGTCTGGACATTGTTGGGCTGTCTTGGCTGACACACCCCTTCAGTGTCACGTGGAGGTCAGGGACAGTGCTTGTGGAGTGGCAGACCGGGGTGGTGGTTCCCATTTCAAGTTCAATCAGGAAGACTGATTTTTATGCTCACCATTATTTACATTCTCTCTCTCGCTCTCTCTCTCTCTCTCTTTCTCTCTCTCTCTCTTTTTCGCTTTCAGTTCATAAGTCTTTCGCGCTTACAATTAAACATCATGTTTTGCCACGACCTCCGTGGCCCAATCATCTCGTTGCTGTCAAAGTTTAAAACTGTCCTTCTCTGCTGCTGTCAATTGTCATTTTAGTCAATTCGATGCAAATGGCGCATGTTCACGTAACCTTTTTAATTCTGTTGGTAGTAGCAAGCTGATGTCCGATTCCTCAGCCAAGAGGAGTTACGTCTCTTCTTCTACTCGTTCTCCTGCTCACCCAGCCTCATCTGCGCTCCAGGATACTCTGCTGCAGTCTACACCATGATCGCATCAGGCAGTCTCTGGCTATTCAGCCAAGCTATCTATGCAAGCCTTCAGTCCCCAGAAAAAGCTTCAGCCCCTGCCTCATCATCAGTGTCCCTCACCGCCACCCAGGCCTCCACGCTGCAGCCAGCGCTTCATATCCATTCCACCACAAGCTGCTCAAACATTCTCTGGCCTCTGCCGTTCAGCCTCTCAGTAGGTGGGCAACCATCCCTCATGAAATGACATTTCCGCTCGTCCAGGTCAATCCTCCAGGGTAAAAATATAAATCTCACAAACCTGTCCAACCATCCCGAGTGCGAATTCCTCCAACGTAAGAGAACCGGCATGGTTCAAAGTCATCCTGATGAAACATCCTTCACACCAATAACTGTTCGGTGCATGGCATCCAAACTGTCTCTCACCCAGATTCAGTGTTGGATTCCAAAACTGAAACTTTTTTCATTCTCCCGGCGTCCTATCCATGAGGAAACTACTACCGTAAATTCTCTAATAGTGGTGCCTGATTACCTCAACTACAAGTGCACCACAGGCCTTTATTTCCAATGGGCTTTTACAAAGTCAGGCCATATTCAAAATTCCCAGTGTTTTTAAGGGTTGTTGATATCTAGTATAAAGCCTCATGGTTTTATGTCTTCCTGTATCCATTCAAATTAAGCCCTCTATCGTTTCTGTGGCCAGAATCCCTGGATTTCCTAACAACACTTATTGTGAGCAGAATGTGTTGTGGGAAATTTACGGTCCCATATGGTATCTCATGTATCTGCCTCCACCTTTTGGCACTTGTTTGTTACACACACAGTTTGGCTGGTACTTCAATACACATACACCCGCAGTAACTAAAAAAGAACAATAGCACTTTAGATGAGCAATCAGAAGTGATGAAAATAGCATGATGAATACTTTGATTAAGCATGGGAAGATAAGATAAGATATTTCTTTATTCATCCCAAGGGAAATTGCTGTGCAGCGGTAGCAATACAAAGTAGGAAAGAGTGCAATATATAGAATGCCAATATAAACAATAACAAAAAAAGGTATAAGATTATCAGTAAGGTGCAAAAATATATATCAGTTAACAGTAAGGTCCAACCCCCCCCTACAAAAAAAAAAACAACGTCAGGCCGGGGGTGAGCAGTTAACGGTACAAAACATAATAAATAAACAGGTTAACAGTGATGGTAACAGGGCGAGAAGTACTATGCTATGGCATGTACAATTATGCAATGCACCAGGGGCTGTATTCACAAACATTCTGAGAATACTCTCAGAGAGCTCCTAACTTAGCCTAAACATTTCTAGCAAGGAGTCCCAGCTTGGAAGTGATTTAGGAAAATTTGCAGAGCACCTCTGAGCAAGGAAGGGACAGAAACGTTTACCTTAGTGAGGAGGTGTGGTTGACCCCGTTGCTAGGTATGATGCATTCCTTTAAAAGGTGTGATTGGTTGATTAAAAAAAATAATAATACAAATGCACTCTTAGTGATAATGGGCACAGAGTGGGCAGTGAAATTGATAGTTGATAGTTATTATATTTATTTGCTTACGTTTATTTACCGTGCTGGTAATTTTAGTACTTAATCTATATAATATAAAAAAAAAATGGCTTAGCTTTCATCAATTGTGATCGCTGGCCGGTCTTATAAGTATCGGCGTTGGTTGGCATATAAATCTACCATAAACCAGCGAAATTTTTCATTTCTGGCGTTACAGCGTTATTGTGTTGGGTGGGAGATGTGAGTGCATCTCTAATGAGATCGACCACAAACATGATCCCTGCACGATCTAATCTGTAGCGTTTCATTAACTCACTGTCATTCAGCGTTTGGAGAATATTTCTCCTACATCTTTGTCTTTCCTCCATTTTTTCCTCTGCTAAAGAAACTCTTAAGCCTCTTAAAAGTCCTCCTCCCTGCTCCTAACAGTTTTTCACCTTAGGAGCTCTCTTAAGGGCTAAGACACTTTGTGAATAACTTTTATCTTTACCAGGATCTAGTCTTAACTTTAGGGGGAAATTCTTAGAAAACATCATAATTCTAAGAATTTTCTTAGAATTTCGTCACTAGGAACAACTCTTAGTACTAGGAAGCTTTATGAATATGGCCCCAGGAGTTTTGCACCCTGGTCCCCCCCACCAGTCGCAATGGGGCTTGCACATATTTGAGACCCAGCTTCATTTTACACTGGCATCTTAGAGAATATAGGTAGTCCAGACACACGCCGGAGCCTGCTCATCGAGTGAGACATCCCTCAACTCCACTGATATGAAGCCCAGCACTTTGGTAAGATACAAGTCCCTCCTCTGCCGGAAACCAATATCAGTCATCAACCAGTCAAGGCAATTGCCAACCTCATCCCAGCAAGTCCTGGCATTGCTGACCTCATCACAAAAATCACAAGCAACAGTGCAACAGTTGGCATATCTCCC
>NTHP01000352.1:63322-108439 GCA_003416845.1 Oplegnathus fasciatus | reverse complement strand
CCAACCCCCCCCTACAAAAAAAAAAACAACGTCAGGCCGGGGGTGAGCAGTTAACGGTACAAAACATAATAAATAAACAGGTTAACAGTGATGGTAACAGGGCGAGAAGTACTATGCTATGGCATGTACAATTATGCAATGCACCAGGGGCTGTATTCACAAACATTCTGAGAATACTCTCAGAGAGCTCCTAACTTAGCCTAAACATTTCTAGCAAGGAGTCCCAGCTTGGAAGTGATTTAGGAAAATTTGCAGAGCACCTCTGAGCAAGGAAGGGACAGAAACGTTTACCTTAGTGAGGAGGTGTGGTTGACCCCGTTGCTAGGTATGATGCATTCCTTTAAAAGGTGTGATTGGTTGATTAAAAAAAATAATAATACAAATGCACTCTTAGTGATAATGGGCACAGAGTGGGCAGTGAAATTGATAGTTGATAGTTATTATATTTATTTGCTTACGTTTATTTACCGTGCTGGTAATTTTAGTACTTAATCTATATAATATAAAAAAAAAATGGCTTAGCTTTCATCAATTGTGATCGCTGGCCGGTCTTATAAGTATCGGCGTTGGTTGGCATATAAATCTACCATAAACCAGCGAAATTTTTCATTTCTGGCGTTACAGCGTTATTGTGTTGGGTGGGAGATGTGAGTGCATCTCTAATGAGATCGACCACAAACATGATCCCTGCACGATCTAATCTGTAGCGTTTCATTAACTCACTGTCATTCAGCGTTTGGAGAATATTTCTCCTACATCTTTGTCTTTCCTCCATTTTTTCCTCTGCTAAAGAAACTCTTAAGCCTCTTAAAAGTCCTCCTCCCTGCTCCTAACAGTTTTTCACCTTAGGAGCTCTCTTAAGGGCTAAGACACTTTGTGAATAACTTTTATCTTTACCAGGATCTAGTCTTAACTTTAGGGGGAAATTCTTAGAAAACATCATAATTCTAAGAATTTTCTTAGAATTTCGTCACTAGGAACAACTCTTAGTACTAGGAAGCTTTATGAATATGGCCCCAGGAGTTTTGCACCCTGGTCCCCCCCACCAGTCGCAATGGGGCTTGCACATATTTGAGACCCAGCTTCATTTTACACTGGCATCTTAGAGAATATAGGTAGTCCAGACACACGCCGGAGCCTGCTCATCGAGTGAGACATCCCTCAACTCCACTGATATGAAGCCCAGCACTTTGGTAAGATACAAGTCCCTCCTCTGCCGGAAACCAATATCAGTCATCAACCAGTCAAGGCAATTGCCAACCTCATCCCAGCAAGTCCTGGCATTGCTGACCTCATCACAAAAATCACAAGCAACAGTGCAACAGTTGGCATATCTCCCTCTACATTGAGCTGGTACTTCGTCCGACGACTAGTTCTCAGGGGTTTTTTGGGGGTGGCTCATGCCACCGGCCTTCCTCTACTCCCCTTTTGATATGTCATCTGCACTGTATGAGATCTTATAAGCTCTGTCCTGATGAACTAGGCTAGGCACTTTACTATGTTGTGCTTCCACTGATATGCGCAAAAATCCATTCAACATCCTTGAATTCATTATCAGATAGAGATATCTATTTTCTGTTTTAGCATTTCATCCAGTACTACAGCATCTTAAGCATTTTAATGTGGAGTTGCTTGCCGATATTGTGGCTTGCACAGATTCTGATATATTATGCATACTGTATAACTGGTGGTGGTGTTCCGGCTTCATGGCTATCTGCTGCTCACTGCCCCCTCGATTGTATTTACCTGGTATTTCTGATCATGGCTGACCTCAGCATTACATTCACGCTGTCCTGGTCATATTAATCATTCAGACCTTTGCCGTCAATGTTAGACCTGGTCATTGCAGGCCATATAGATACCCTAATTTAGTCATCCAGTCATTGACAAGTTTGGCTATGTTTCTGGAAATTGCTACATAATAATTGCTTCTGCTAAACAAGACGTGCAAGTGTCATTTCATAACGCACACAGACTGGCGGACCTTCAGCCCCCCCTCCCTTCTCAAGACAATGCACGTGTCAGGCGTGTGCGTGACACAGCGATTAATTTGGTAGGTGATTGGTTTTTCCTACCCCGATATTAAGCTGTTTTTAACTAACTTACTATCAGAATGAAGATGTTATAAAAGTAATCTGGGGAATATATGCGCTACTGTGCATTTAGATGTCTGCCTGCTGAACCCCGTTAATCAGCATGAGTGACGAGTGAATCTTAAATCCAGAATTACAAACCAGTTTACCGTCTCTTGTCCATGGATCTGACGGTGTGTGTACCTTCTGTCCAAAGCTGTGTTCAACTTGTTTGATAACAGGATAAACAATTATACAATGCATTATTTAGTTTTTCCATTTTTAGTGTGAATTGAAAAAATGGAAACCCATGTGCTTTTCCCGTTTTCATTTTCACATATCATAATATAATAATATGCATTGAAAGCCTTTGTGCTAATTTTAGACACAAAACAATGCCCGTCACGCACCGCACTGCCTCACGCCATGCCGTCACATACTACGCCACCCACCACCACAAATAAATTCTCAACCTGTGGGAAACACTGATTAGTGTGCTTTTCTGACTAAATTTGATATTATGTATTCTGCTATTACATTTTACATTGCATTCTGCTTCTTACTAAATATTAGTATAATATCATTATTATATTATTCTGCGGTAAGTCATTCATATAACTGGTGGTGGTGTTCTTGGTGTATGGTAGTCACAGCTGCTACCACCCTTTCATTTAATTTACCTGCTAATAATGTCCAAGGCTGACCCCTTGTTTTTTTAACATATAAATTCATTCAGATCATAGTTTCCGTCAAATTTCCCTCATATGCTGGTCACATTCATAGCATCATGGTCAACCTGACCTCATTACTCTCGATCAACGTGACCTCATTCATAGCATGATAGTCGACATGACCTCATTGCTCATGGTCAACATGACCTCATTCATAGCATCATGGTCAAGAGACCTCATCGCCTTTTATAAAAAAGCATAACTATAATAGTAAGTAAGCAAGTAAGTAAACTTTATTTATAAAGCGCCTTTCCACACCAGAGTTACAAGGAGCTGTACAAAGCAAACATTAGAAAGTTAGAAGCACGACATAAAGTAAAACACAATAAAAACTACACGGAAGGCAAACGTAGAAGTCAATTACACACACAATAAGCAATAAAGTTAAAATACGCAATAATAAAGTAAAACACAATAAAATACTAATAAATATGATTGTTTCTCCCTCTGGTTCTTTTCAGCTATGCAATTCTTCTTTGACTAATTTTCTTTTACTATTTCACTTAGAAATCCATTGCTGCCAGTAAGCTGACTATGGGTGTTCACTCTTTCAGTTAAACCAACCAGATTTTGCCACGATCGTGGCTTTATGGTAAGTGCTTTCACGTTCATTGCACTATGGTAAGTACTGTTATTCATTAATTCTGCTAATTGCTACATTTTCATTGCATCCTGCTAATTGCTATCTCATTCAAGCAGTTCCTGGTCATAGCTGACCTCATTAAAGCAAGTTTTTGGTCATTGCTGACCTTAGTCATAGCAGCTGGGTCATTGCTGATTTAATTTCAGGCTAATAATAATGATAATGATAATAATGATAATAATAATAATGATAATCATATCTTTATCAGCTATGCTTTTTCTCTTTGATTAACTTTCATATTACATATTTTATCGAGAAATCTGCCGCTGCCGGTTAAGGTAAGGAACATATTTCTTTTTTGGGGGATATTTGTTTACATCACACATCTCTATCCCCTTAAAATAATGACGTCACAATGGGGTCTAATCGCCAGACTCCTCTCATATCTTTAATTTCATTGTGCATCATGTCAATAATTTGTTTTACCACTCTCTAAACTTCTTTTCAATTAAGTCTCTCTTGATTGAAATGCACTATTTCCTCCTTTTTTAATATCATTTGCTAAAAACTGCAGTGGCCAGCTGTTTTTGGAGATTAATGAGCCTTTTTTAAAAATGAAACTATATGTTTGTGAGCTGTTTTTAAAAAAAAAAAAATGTCTGTAGTAGGCTTGTGGCTGAGAGTCACAGACAGAAAGCACTGAGGGACCGACCAACACATTGTTGGTTTTGGTCTTTTCATGGGATTTGTTGAAATAAGAAAAATGTAGAAAAATGTCAGCCTTATCTTTAAAATTGTAATCCTACAGATTACACCTGTGGTGACTGGTGGTAACAGCAAGTGTTTTTCAGTAATAGAAGTCCCAGAGTCCCATCTGACATGGAACGGGTATCAAGCCTAGGGGCCGCAAACATGCCTTGAGCAGAAATGGATATTTCACTACATTACTTTTAATTACAGTTATAGTTACTTGTTACTTTTCAGATTAAGATTTTACAAACAAACATATAGTCAGTCTATAGAATATGATGCACCATTATAGATCAAACTAACAGTATTAGTTAAAATCAGCTACATCTCACCCATCTACAACATTACAATGCAGTTTAAGGGTTCAAGGGTTCATTTAGTTGTCATTTTACAACACAGCGTTGTATAAACGAAATTGAAGTTGTAGTCCTTTCATGCTACACACACAAAAAAACAAGATAGAACAAACTAAAAAAAACTATTAATATTGGTGGAGTGCGGAGAATGATGTTTCCAGTCAGTATGCTTTCTTTTGCTCCTCTGTAAAAGTTGACGAGAACTTGGCATGGGAACACTGCTCTCTTAAGTTTCCTTAAGAAATACAACCGATTCTGAGCTTTCTTCACCAGGGTGGAGATGTGAGATGACCATGACAGGTTCTTTATGATGCTGATTTCCAGGAACCTGAAACTGTTCCAGTTATTCCACCTCAGCTCCACTGATGCAGACAGGGGTGTGTCTTCTCCTCCTTTTTTCTAAAATCAGTGATCAGCTCCTGGGTTTTGCTGACGTTGAGCAGTAGGTTGTTCTCTGTGCACCACTCTACAAGATTGTTGATTTCTACCCGATATGAGGTCTCCTCATTGTTTGATATCGGGCCAATGATGGTGGTGTCTTCCACCAACTTCACAGCAGAGTTCTCTCCATGTCGGGGATTGCAGTCGTAGGTGTGCAGCGTCAGCACAAGGGGGCTGAGCACACAATCCTGGGGGTCTGAGCACTAGAGTGGAGGAGGTGTGACCGCCAGCCAAACTGTCTGGGGTCTGTTTGTGAGGAGGTTCAATATCTAGTTGCAGAGTGTAGTACTCAAGCTCAGAGTGCTAAGTTTGCCAATCAGTTTTATGGGGGAGATTGTGTTGAATGCTGAGCTGAAATTAACAAACAGCATTCTCATGTAGGTGTTGTTATTTTCAAGGTGTGTGAAGGCTGAGTGGAGAGCAGTGGAGATCTGTTGGTTCTGAATGCAAACTGGTGAGGGTCCAGGCTGGCTGGGATGTTGTGTTTGAAGTGCTGGAGAATCAGTTTCTCAAAGCACTTCATCAGAATGGAGATGAGTGCCACAGGGCGGTAGTCGTTTAGACTAGACACTGCAGGCTTTTTAGGTACAGGACAATGGCAGCTTGCTTGAAGCAGGTGGGAACATTCTCCTGTGACAGTGAGATGTTAAAATGTCAGTGATGACATCAACTAGCTGGTTGGCACATGTTCTAAGTACACAGCCAGGAATGTTATCAGACCCAGCAGTTTTAATCATATTCACTCTCAGCGGGGTTTTTCTCACATCTGCTGTGGATACTGACATTGCTGAATTTCATGCCAATCTTGCCATTACAACCATGGCACATTCATTGCTGTACCTATACTTCTCTTAACAGCATTTTAGAATATGCACAATTTCAATCACAATAGATTCAGCTAGAGACCAAGTGAACAGTATGTCACAGTTGAGGCATTTTCTAAAAAACACATGTCAAGTTTGCCGTTTGGGTGTTGTTTGTCTCCTTGTCCTGCCAGTAATGACTCAGCTAAGCTGTCAAAATTATGGCAACTGTATCAAGTGAATGACATGTATCCAGAAAGCTATTCTGATTAGAGCGTTCACATACGTGTGTGTCACATAAATATACGATATTACTTATTTAATTATGTGTCAGCCAGGGCTTAAAAAGTCCCGGTTCACAGTTTTGTTCATCGAACTGTGCATTGAGCATGGTGTAAATCTATGTTTAAAAACAATATTAGGTTATGCAGAGGTATGCAGAAGACAAGAAACTTGAGAGGTCAGATGATCAGACTGGTTGTATACAAACACACACACACACACACAGGTTTTTGAGTGTGGAAGACTGTGGGCTGGATTGCAAGAAAAAATCTTTTTACTGTGTTTTCAGTTTCAAAGTTTTATAAATTCAATTTCAAAAACATACTTTAAACAATTTATCCTTTAAGTTACGTAAATCAAACCCTAACTTTAGCCAAAGTTTGACAAAACAACCCCAATTCAAAGTTCATTTACCAGCATTTTTATGGAGCTTTCAACCATATTATACTGTCATAGCTCACATCATATGAACTAATCTGTTGTTCTGTTTTAGCTCATTTCACTAACATTTCTACTGCTACATTCAAACTGACCCAAATGCAATTTGTTCATATGTGATACAAATCTGTTTCTGACAGTGTGTACAGATGAAATCTTAAGAATCAGAATCAGTATCAGCTTTATTGGCCAAGTATGTGCACACATACGAGGAATTTGACCCTGACACTTTTCATTGCTCTCAATGTACGTACTTACACAGGGATAGACATGAGAGCTAAGAACAATGACAGCAAAGCTGGACGAATAAAGGTAAAGAATAGACAGGACTATTATGTACTTATTATGTACATAATATGTTATGTACATATGAACATGGGTGCATATATATATGTGTGTATATATATATAAAGCAGCAATGACTAACAACATGAATAAAAAAAACATATCTATAGTGCAAAGAAATAAATACTGAATAGATATACTATGTACAGTATATGCATGTCTATATACAGCATGCAGGATTTATATTGACAGTGACAGTGCATCATGATATATACATGTATACATGTATATACTGTACATAATCATCAACTCCATGTATATCTATTCAGTATTTATTTTATAGCAGTGTGCATTTTAAACCGTAAAAAATATAATCTATAATGGAAGTGAGTGGATGTTTTGGTGTTACAGGGTTATTGACACTATGTGACTGATTTAAGTGTTCATCAGAGTGATGGCCTGTGGGAAGAAACTGTTTTAACATTTTAAACTCTTTGAGCCACTTTCACATGTGCTCCATGCTTTAAGGTACATATTGGAACTAGTCCACATTTAAAAAGATATTGTCAGTTTTCTTTTTGTGTTGAAGCACAAATGGAAACATTGGTAAGTCCAAGTTGCCTTCAGTATCTTTCTTTCACATGGACAAGCTGGACATCTTTGTTATTGTTCTTTGGTGTACATTTAGCATGACTTATTCAGACTGGTACTGAATGTTGGCCACACTGAGAACATTATGTGAACAGCCGGGACCACAGAACTGGCTTTCTGCAATCAACACAACTTAAGGATTATAGTAATGCAAGTCTTTGTAACATTTGGTAAACAGTGCCCAGAAGCCACCGTGGCCAGAAGTAACAGTTGCAGAATAATGGTAATTGTTCACTAATGTAACACTAGTAGAGTAGAGGAAAGTCACAAAGTCAGTAAACTGACTCTGTAATGTCAGTTACACAACAATATTGATCTTAAGTTTGCAAACATCAGCAAATATTAGCTACCATAAGCTACTGGTCATACCAGACTATGTAAATGCTATAGCAGCAAAAAACCCTGAGTGTACTGAATTGAGTGAGGGTGTATTTTATTGCTTATGAATTCCAGTTGTTTAGCCATGCTACTGGCATGGCTCTATGGATGGCAATGCAAGCCTGGACTGGATGGACTACCATGAAATTTTGTACAGACAATCATGGCCCCTACAGGATGAATCCTACTGACTTTGGTCAGTTGACTGACTTCTCCGCTAGGGCCACCATGAGGTTGACACTTATGGTTCAGAGTGAAATGTTTGGACAATTACTGTTTGATTATTGGTTACCACTTTGGTGCAGATATTCAAAGCCATTGTAAACTTTGGTGATTCTCTTATTTTTTATGTAGCGCCATCAACAGATCAAAGTTAAATACTTTAATTTAGGACAAAATATCTCCAAAACAAATAACATTTCCATCAGCCTCAGCTTTACTTTGAGCCAACTAGCAAATGTTAGCATGCTAACACACTAAATTAAGATGGCAGTACATTGATGAAAACACTGATGATGGTTAAAGGTCCTCAATACGACTTTCATAACATTAATATAGCAACAACTATTTGCTATGTAAAGATATAGTGGAGTACGGCTCCAGATCAGAGCGGAATCCAGTGTGACAGGTTGATGTGTACAGGTTGATCTTAGTTTCATCTGTCCAGTTCCAGAACTGGGCTGGCTTTTTTAGATGTTTTTGGGCATAGTCTAAACTGGTCTTTCTATTCTTGAGGCTTACCAATTGTTTGCACCTTGTGGTGAAGCCTTTGTATTTGCTCTTGTGAAGTCTTCTCTTTATGGTAGACTTGGATAATGATATGCCTACCTCCTGGAGAGTGTTCTTCACTTGGCTGGATGTTGTGAAGGGGTTTTTCTTTATCATGGAAAGGATCCTGTGATCATCCACCACCATAGGCAGTGAGCAATGGAGCAAGTGGAGCAAATGCATCCTTAATATTCAAATAGAGGGAGCAAAGTTATGGTTTTGCTTTCAGTCACAGTCTGTCAATTCACACAAGAGTCTGACTGTTTACAAAGGTGAGAAACATTTAGCTTAACTGTGATCATGGACTGAAAATAGAACATAGGAAAAGACAGGCTAGCGTATGTTGAATGAACCTGCTTGGCCCACTGACTCCAGCCAAAGTTTAAATTAGCTAAAAGTAGGACTGTACTGTCACGGAAATGCCGAACCGATTTGCGAGTCAACAAACTTTCCAAGCCCGCCCACCTAACGTTCGCTCGCTGATCAGACAGGATTCGGCTGTGGAGATGGGACGCTCGCGAAGGAGCCGAAACGGTACAGAGATACAGACAGACAGCAGCAGATAGGCCTAATGGACACAGAGAGAGAGAGAGAGAGAGAGAGAGAGAGCAGCAGATGATGGAGAGAAAGGAGAGAGAGATGATGGAGCTGTGTGTGAGTGAAAGAAAACCCATTTTAATATTCCAATAAACTGTTCACATAAATGCACTGAACTTTTATTGCAACTCTAGTCAATAAATGTTTAATGATGGCAGTCGTGAAATATTCTGTTTCTAATCAATGCTAATACTAACAACTACTAATATTTTTAACTTCACAATCTGAAAAGTAAGCAACAGTTTGAGGTACACATTGATTGATTCATAATTCAAGACTTGTACTTTGAATGTAAATAAGGTGCCAGAGTGCATAAAAAAGCATAAAAATAGAGCTTGTTTATCAAAAATAATTTCCAGGGGAGGGACCCCATACAGAGGTTCGAGCTAAGCCTCAAATCCTAGAATCCTGTTGATTTTATTATTTGGGATGTAGTGGAGGCTAATCTAGACAAGTGCAGGTGGCTGTTTGTTGACTTAATCCAAGAGGTTAGGTGGTGTAGAAATGCAGCAAATCTGTTTTAAATTACAATTTTTTTTATGGGGGGAGGACCCCCAGCCCCCCCGCCAATTATGTATCTTTCCACGTTTGCTCCCCCATTTTAAAACACAACCAGGCGCCCATGTCCACCACTGTTGTCTTCCATGGACATTTAGGCCTTTTTGTGTTGCCAAGCTCACCAGTGTGTTCCTTTTTTCCCAGAATGTACCATACTGTTGATTTGGCCACTCCTAATGTTCCCGCTATCTCTCTGATTGGTTTTTTGTTTGTCTTAATTGATAAAGAAATAACGAAGGAATAGCCTACACCTGTCCATGAAACTGCTATTGAGTCAATTGTCCAGTTACTTTTGGTCCTTTGAAAAAGAGGGGGCTTAAAGAGCTCTAATTCCTGAACCCCTCCTCCAATTTGGATGTGAATACCCTCAAATTAAATTGAGAGTCTGCACTTTAAGCCCATATCCATTATATAACTGTAACTTGAATATGTTCTGGAAAACAGAACAACAGCTAAAATAACAAAAACTGTGTCAGTGTCCAAATAGTATATACGGACCTAACTGTATGTAATATTGACACACACATCTCATAACACTTTCATATTCACAACATGATGAACCCTTATGATATAAGTTGCTTAAGACCTTTATTCTGACACCACCATCTGGCCAATTATTACATTTACTTCACCAACACTGCTAAAGGTCAAAAACAGATTCTGGATCTCAACTTTGTCTAACAGTTTGGTTTTCTTTATAATGAGCAATATAGCCTCACAGAGCGTTAACATGGTCATAGACTCTTGTGTATTCAGACTGAACACAAGGGGAATTTTTGGTGGCGAGATTGCATACGACGTCAATGGAAAGACGTGAGTGGCCACAAGAAGACACAAATTCAGGGCTCCATCCTGCCTCATTTAAAAATGTGCTTCACAAACTTACAGAGGCTGAGCTGCCACACACACACCCACACACGCCTCATTTCTACCGAGCTTACAGCTAATTTCTGCACAGTTGGTCCATTGGCTGTGTGGGGTGAATATAAACAGGCTACACAAACATCCAATGATCACATTCATGCGAATGACGCAGAGCAAAAGTTAGCTTTGCTTTCTGCCTGAACACACCCTTAGTTTTGCTATAAGTTTTGTTGTAAGCGTGTGTTATTTCTTCATTCAAAAGTGACACACTATCTCTTTAACGCTTGAGGTGGAAACATAAAGAATTTTGAATTTTACCATTGTAGGCCAGAAAGCCTGACCACTTCATGCATCATTATGCTGGTCACACTGATCACAAACATCAGATCTGCATCACATGAGGGAAAAGCAACAGCTACACTGGGACATATTTCGATGCAGTGTGAACATGACCGTAGAGAGCCTCAGCTATGCAGGTCACACCTGGTCATGCCGCCGAGAGAGAGGGAAATTAGCTGACCTCTCTTCACTGAGCAGTGGCATGGCTGGACTGTTCAGCAGGAGGCATGTAGTGGATGCATGCTGGCATACTGAATGAGCCCATTTGTTAATATAACTTATTGCACCATCTTTGAAACAGTTGCATGAAACTCAGACTAATTCAGTGTCATGTCAGACATTTTGATGCTGTGTTAGTTGATGAATAAGTCACACAGGAAAGAAAGTGGTTTGACGTGAAGTATTAATATTGTTACATGTGATTACCATTCATTTATGATGGTCTCTTGTCACAAACAAACTTCCATGTTCTGTACAACAAGTCAACAATACCTACTGAGGCAGAACAAGAGTAAACTAGCAATGAGGCTACTATTTATACCCAGAGCATATACTGAAAAATAACACCTTGATTAGATGTTTTTTCCTAATTCTACTGTCCTGGCCGACAGGTCTGCACTGCCAGAATAACTTCAGGAGGAGCTGCTGGGGCAATCTATCCTCAGTTCCGAAGGGAAATGCATTCGGCCCGACCGCATGTCTAATAGAAGCAGCCACGACACTATTGCTTATTAAGACAAATAAGCCCCAGTGCCAGAGCAAAGGTGCAGAGGAGCCTTAATGTGATGCTGTTATTAGGAGGCAAGAAAACTGAGCCACTTGCTCCACTCCACACCACATCCAATAAAGTTGCTCTACTCTGATCTGAAGTTAATGGATATATCTGTCACTATGTTGTGTACTGCTTGTTCTAAATCCTGCTAATTACTTTCTCATACACTTCTGGCTGCCTGAAAAGGGAGTGAACAAGAGAAGAATAAAGCCCTACTTAAGTTTGAATGGAAGTGCTGTGTCACACCATCCAATTTTATATAACCTTTCTCAGCTGGAGTATAAACTATATTGCTTGAATGCTCTGTGTTAACTTGTTGGTCTGTTAGTGACCAAGTTTATCTTGTTCTAGCTTGCTAATTGGCAGGTAGCTTGGCAGGCGGACTATTGAGGCCGGCCAGCACTAGCATGTGTAGCTCGCCAGCTAGCCCCACAAACAGTCACTTTGCCACCAAGTTTCCTCAACACCTATGTTTTGACGATGTGCAGATGAATTTTGCTGTGTGACTCTTTGCCGTGTCCATGGCTTTACCTGTGGTCTTGCTTAAAATGTAGAGAGGCCATGTGGTCATGTTAAATTAAAAATGTTGAACCTCTCAGAAGCAAGAATGCGCTTAGCAGATAGCTGTCTGACTGTTAGAATATGCAGCCCTATTTCTTAAAAATCACGTTCATATACAACTAATTTGCATTAGAAAATGCATTTTGTAGGAAATATATTGCCAACTGGATTATGGTTTTTACCAACAAAATAAGGAAATATTTTGAATGAACATATGTGCAAACCTTACTCAACATATCTAATTTGTTTACCTACAATATCCGCTACCGGCAACTAAAGCATGATTATTGCTTGTATGATTCTGTTTAGGGTCCTTTCAATATTTAACCAGAACCCCAATCTTTTCCTAACCTCAACCAAGTGTTTTTAGTAACCTAAACCTGACAACATTTGGGACAGTTAAGTCCAGTCTATATGAACCTATTTTGTAGTAGATAAGTTGGAATATGAGATATCCTTGTGTGTGAAAGACACATCTGAAATAGTTGTTTGACCATCCAATAGTTGAGATGGTTCCAATGGTTGAGACATTTCACAAAAAATAAAAAAATGTCAACCTCATACTGGTGCTGGATGACCAAAGTCAGTAGGATTCAATGAATGAACCATGAATGTATTATTAATCTGATCTGAGTTGTTGAGTGTGGACAAAAGTGCTGGACCGACTGACCGACATTGCCATTCCTAGAGCCATGCTGCAACCCTGAATAAAAATCTTCAACTGTATCTCATGTATTGTATCTTCCTCAGTGGATGTAGGTTAATGAGATATCTTGTTTAAAAAACTAACAATCTGGTCAGTGGGTGGCACAAAATGAAAGCTCATGGAGTGTCCAGAGTGGAAAGGTTAATACTCTACTCTCTTCTAGTGTACAAGTGGAAAATTTGGTCTGATTGTGGTACTATGACAGATGTCATTCAAAAACATGGGGATACGCCCTCTGGGAACCATGAATGGCCACAGCAAATTTCATGGATGAACGCACAGACCAACCAGCTGTCCCTTGGCCCCACTGCTACAGTAGAAGCTTGTGATTCAGTATTATGTAGATAAACCGACATTTTGGTTCTGCACCAAAAGGGAAATTGGATCATCTTGATTACAAAAGATGATGATGGTATGTAAATGAACATTAAAACTGCATTAGGCAAAATTCTCACTAATAGCGGCATCTTACATTCATCCCTTTTTCACACAATACATTCTGTCAGTTTTGTCACTGGTGACAATCTCAGCCATATACACTAAATGATGAATTGAAACTTAAAAGTGAGTTCTAGATGTCTTCTCGCACATCATATGTCAAGAAGAAGGCATTTAATTTACTGATGTTCATAATATGCTCCTGAATATTGTGATATGAAAATAAGTTTTCTGTCTGTCTTTGTATCTAAATTTCCTCTCTCTCTCTTTCTGCTAGACGAACTTAAATTTCACTAGGAAATGAAATGCCTTGATATTTGACTTGGCTGTTTGAAAAGCTCAGACAGTGCCTGACTCTGTGACTGGCAGACTCTACAGTAGGGAGGAAATTAAGCCATAGGTAGCATAGGTGGGTTTAAGCTGGGAGAAAGACACAAAGAAAGAGTCTTTGAAGAAATGAAGCTTGAAGCCCCAATTACTATTCCACTGACCCATATCCTAGAAGCCAGAAACCGATGGTCCCAGATTTCCCAGAGCTCAAAGCTTCTGGTGGTCCCACATGCTTACGATCCAGCACCTGGTTGCTACATTTTTATAGATTCCCGCCCTCACACCCTGCGTGCTGTTATTGGCTGGTGGCTACACACCACTGTCCAAAGGTTGACGCCCAGAAATGTCCCGAACACAGCAAAATAAGAGGGCAGGGTCTCTGCAGATACAGACACCGCCACACACTTCTAGTGGGTCATAAGTGATGATTGACAGGGTTTTGTTTTGTATGTGCCTATACATTGTTTTTTAGGAAAATCCTACTTGTTATGCCTTTGAGTGCTCTCACAGTGTATATAAGGAAAATGTATTTAATTAGGCCTTTAAAGATCTTAGTATTGGTTCTTTAGTATTAGTTGCCTATCACACTTAGTAAACACATTATTAAATTTAAGAATTCCTGCACACAATTTGAAAAAGAGGTAATGTGTGTGAGGTCTTTCACTGTAATACACAGACTAACACTAGACGAGTTAAGTTAATAATGTTTTCTGATGCTGGTAGGTATCATCCTTAAAGGTGCTTTATGGAGTTCTGTTGTAAACAAATACATTTATGTTTTCTCAGTGTTTCCGACCAAAAATGCATTGTGTGTATCATTGAGGCCTATTTTGAAACCTGCAATTTGGTAGCTAGAAGTGTTCTTCTTCCTTGTCTGGCACATTGCCACATTTCTTGGTGCATTACCACCACTGACTGTTGATCAGTGGAATAGGCAGTAGGAAAGTGTATTGTGGCACCGCAAGCTTGTGCAGATTCATATGTGTTCTTGTGCATGTGCATGAGATGCAAACAAATTTGGGACCCAATCACAATGACACTGCTCCATAGTGCATAGCAAGTTTAATTATACAGGTCCCAGAGTTTTGTTGGAAATGACATGTGTATCGACCACTGGAAGCAGCAACCACGGCTTGAGTAGATACTCAGAAATATCAACTTGGACGATTCTGCAAAATCCCAAATTAGGTGCACAACCTTTTTTAATATTCACTTCCAACAATTTAAAAATTATTTTTTTCGACAACATCAGCACATTCAATTCAATTCAATTTTATTTATATAGCGCCAAATCACAACAAAAGTCATCTCATGACACTTTACATATAGAGAGAGACAGACACACAGACAGACAGGAATGCAGCAACAACTATAATAACAATAGAAATATCATTATTAATAGCAATAACAGCTATTATTATAATAACAATAATAACAATGGAAAAATGACTAGTAATAGAAATATGACTAACAATACTAATACGACTAGTAATAGAAATATGAGTAATAATAATAATAATAATAATAATAATANATAATATTACCTAAAGGAAGCATATATAAAGTGAACAGAATTGGTCTGAGCACAGAACCTTGTGGAACTCCATGACTAACTATGGCAGGCATAGAGGATTCATCGTTAACATGTACAAACTGAGATCGATCTGATAAATAAGACTTAAACCAGCTTAGTGCAGTTCCTTTAATGCCAATTAAATGTTCAAGTCTCTGTAACAGGATGTGATGGTCAGTGGTGTCGAATGCAGCACTAAGATCTAACAAGACAAGTACAGAGACAAGTCCATTGTCTGATGCAATTAGGAGGTCATTTGTAACTTTGCTGTCTCTGTGCTATGATGCGCTCTAAATCCTGACTGAAAGTCCTCAGGTAAACTATTGTTATGCAAAAAGTCACACAGCTGATTGGCGACTGCTTTCTCAAGGATCTTAGAGAGAAAGGGAAGGTTAGATATTGGTCTATAGTTGGCTAGAACCCCTGGATCAAGATTAGGCTTTTTAAGAAGAGGTTTAATTACGGCTGCTTTAAAGGACTGTGGTACATGGCCTCTTAATAAAGACAGATTGATCGTATCTAATAAAGAAGTGCTAACTAAAGGTAAAACATCTTTAAGCAGTCTAGTTGGAATTGGGTCTAAGAGGCAGGTTGATGGTTTAGATGAAGAAATTGTTGAATGACGTCGCTATGACTCTCTGTCAGCCTGGCTACAGTGCTGAAAGAAAACCTGGGGTTGCTCTTATTTTCCTCTATTAAAGCTAGGGTTGGTAATGTTGAGGAAACCAGAAAGAGAAAGCTAGATTTTGAAAGTATATGACCGCCCCCCCCCTTCAGGTCTCCCTCCAAAGCCACTCCCCTCAAAACACACGAACGTGCACTGCCTGACTACTGCTGGAGGACGAGTCCACGAGAGAGCGTTGGGGAGAGGAGCGCAGCGCATCGTTGTCGTCGCTAACTGTGTCCAACTACCTCATGTCTCATTCAAATGTTTCAAAACACCAAACATCATCATAATGAACGTAAACAACCAACATGGCTGTTGTTAGTACTCACAGCGTCACTTTTCAGCCCTTCAACTGCCTCAGTTCTTCTCACCATCATTATAAATCCAGACTGATGTTGACTCTGGTTTGACCTCTTGCTTTATCCAACCTCTTTTTGGTCGCAGCCATTCTTGTGTGACTATTTCGCTAGCTTTAGCCACCTAGCCTTGTGGAAGATGACGGGCATGCGCAGTGAGTGCAGGGTCAGAGGTCAGGGTCAGAGTGTGTGCAGGTAGTCAGACGTGTAGCTGGACATGCAGGCAGCCCGTCCAATCATTTCATTTGGTCCGAATGAAATGATTGCTTTAATTTGCGGGTTTGAAGGTTATACCATGGAGCTAACCTCTTTTGTTTTATTATCTTCTTTTTAAGGGGGGCAATAGAGTCGAGTGTCATTCGCAGTGAGCCTGCAGCACTATCAACCAGATGATCAATTTGGGACGGACTAAAGTTAGCATAGGAGTCCTCCATTATACTGAGACATGGCATTGAATTAAATGCCGATGGAATCGCTTCTTAATTTTCTTTAAATTTAGCTACAGCACTATCAGATAGACATCTGCTGTAGGAATTTTTGGCTCATGGCTTGTAGTCCACTAATAGGAATTCAAACATTACTAAATAATGATCCGATAAAAGAGGATACTGTGGAAAAACTATTAAATGTTCAATTTCAAACCATAAGCCAAAACAAGGTCGAGGGCGTGGTTAAAACAGTGAGTGGGTTTATGTACACTCTGACGGAAGCCAATTGAATCTAATAATGAGATAAACGCAGTACTAAGGCTATCATTATCAACGTCCACATGAATATTAAAATCACCTGCAATAAATACTTTATCTGTTTTAGGGAATAAACTTGATAAAAACTCTGAGAATTCATTTAGAAATTCAGAATATGGGCCAGGAGCGCGATACACTATAACAGATAGAATTGAGGACAACAATGGCATGGTTAAGGTTACAGAAAGATTTTGGTTACAGTAAAAAAAAACCAGTTAACATTAATTGCAGGTCTGGGACTGGACATGAATTCTGGGCTCCTCCGGACTCAAATATTGTGCGGGTACATCCGCTTGGTAGACCCCAGGGTAGACCCAGAACACATGGTGGACATTACATTTCTCATGTGGCTTGGGAACACTCCGGGATCCCCCAGGAGGAGCTGAAAAACTTTCCTGGGGAGAGGAACGTCTGGACTACCTTGCTTAGCCTGCTGGCATTGCGACCCTGCGATAAATGACAGAAAATGGATGGATAGATGGATAAAATCATGCCACTTTAATTATTCAGATGTAAAAATGACACAATTTCAATGCAGTATCATGCATAATATGACCTTACAGGCACAATCCATTATCCCAGTGTAAACAAAAGAATCCTCCAACCTCCAAAAATTCCCAAATTGTTTGACAGGTCTTTAAATAACAACATAACATTAGATAACAACTAAAGTTGTAAAATAAACTAAAGTTTTAAATGTTTGATGCTATTAAAGATTTGTTTACATCAGCAATGTTTGTAAGCAGGATTAGAACAGGCACATTTATCACTGGCAGTGAAATGTATCAAACACATGATATTTTAACTCAAGCACTACAGTTATTGCATGTGTGTGAATAGATCTCACATGTATGGAGTCAAAAAGATTGCAGACTGGGCCTTCAATGTGATGAGTAATGCCTGTGCATGACTTGCCTTTTACATACAGAGTGTTGAATCTATGAATAGCTTCTCTGCCGTGAGCAAAGGTGCGTAAATCACAGCAAATATGTTGAGGAGATTCAATACTGTGTTTCTGTGTAGGAGACTTTCTCCCGCATTGACGTAGTGAGTCATCTCTTGGTGAGGTGAGCAGCAGCTGCAAGGCTGGACACACTTCGGAGGGATGTGGAGCACCTTGGCTGCAAAAGCTTCAAACCCAGAGCTGAGATCAGCTGCCCAAAGGCCTTCATCGGGTTTAAAGTAGCCAGAGGTGCAGCAGTAGGATGACTCAAAACCAAAAGATGATCAAGACTGTGGTAATAGAAGGCTGCTGATGTAACACTGTCAAATCAAACCCAGCCTGGCTGAGTCCAAGCAGGGAGGAGGACACATCAATGGCAGGAAGTATGAAGATTTCCAAGAGGAAGCTCACATATCATCAGTCAGCAGAAAACATTTTGACACAGCACAGCAACACAAAAGGCAACTGTCTATGCTCCACTGTCTATACCACTGTATGGATCATAAGTGTTTCTTCTCTTCCATGCTGACTTAGCTATTTCCAGAGAGCAAACCTGTTGATGAGCACTTCATTGTACAGTATGACTAATCTCTGTGAAAGACTGATTTAAGCACTTCATTTCCTTGTTTCCTTTTAAAGGAAAGCCAACACAAAATAAGTATGTGATGTTAGAGATGAAATGTGAAATAAAGTGTGTGCATCATTTATATAATGACGTTATAGACAGTTTGTAGTTTTTTTTTTGAGATTACTCATTGACTCATTTGACTTGACACACCATGTGCAAGAATAATAATAATCTGTTTCAAAATGATAACCTGTAAAGGGGTCTTAAATATAAACTTGATGGCTCCATACATGATATGGTCCGATCAGGGTTAAATGTTATTCTAACATTCAACCCTGTTTAGCTGCTTAGCTTGCATACTTGGACAAGCAAGAGGTTAGCATGTAGGTAGCCGGACATGCTAACATTTGCAGCTTATGTTAGTGTTTACAATCACTCGGTTTATTTAATTTGTTACACTTTTGCTCTTTTGTTTTCAGTTTTGGAGAGGATAAAAAATACTCCAACCTCCAAACACTATCAATACAAAATATCTTTCTTACTACAGCCCTATCCACTCCGCTTCAAAGGTATAAGGAGTCAGATTTGTTGGTTGCGGTTTGTAAACACAACATTCAAAGTTGGCCCTTCCTCCCCGGCTCAAAGCTTCTGGTGGTCCCACGTGTTTACGATCTGGCACCTGGTCGCTACGTTTTTATAGAGTCCCCTCACACCCTGCACGCTGTTATTGGCTGGGGGCTACACACCACTGCCCAAAGGTTGATGCCCAGAAACTTGCCGAACACAGCAAAATAAGAAAATACAGGCAGGGAGCAGGGTCTCTGCAGATACAAAATCTATAGAGATCCAAAATTTCCACCCACTTGTTCCACTGGCCGATATTAGAAGCTGTAGCATCATCAGTTGAACACAATTCTAAACCCAAACGAGCCAGTTTAATCACATCACATCAGTCTCATCCTTCCAGTGGAGCCGGGAGCCAATGCAGGCTTGTAAAAGGCTGTAATAGTGGATTGATTGTATCTGGTATTTCCCCAGTGTCAAATATTTTTGTCTAATAGCTAATATTTGTTTATTTCGTATGCTGAAGCAAATTACATTATTCATATTTCAACCTATTAGTTTATTTTTGTTTTGTGAGATACTCCACTAATCTAAAAGGATCTGAGGAGTATGTTGTACATTTATCTACAAATGCAGGATAGTAAATATATACCACACAGTCCTGATGTATTTTGCAAAAATACTGGGGCAGGAAATTAGCTGCATTTAAGATATTTGTGTTATTCCATGAAAAAAATCGATTTTATCTTTGTTCAGAAAAAATAATGTTTTGGAAAATAAATTGTTTAATTTTGAGTTTTGGTTGTCATTCTTTTCTTTGCGAAATAATGAGTATGTTTACATGCACACTAGTATACTGGTTTTGAGTCTTTCCTGGTTTTGATCATATTCAGGACATAACATTTACGCAGAACATTGAACATGGTTCTAACATTATCCAGGTTTTTGGTTGTCTACATCAGTGCAGGTGAGTCTTTGATTCTTCCAAATCCAGCAAATCTGTAAATTCTGTTACCTCAACAATTATGAATGAACACAGTTTGGTTTCTGGCCTTTACTTCTCTTATAAGAATCAAGGGTCTAAGGATAGAGGCTGTTGTTGAGTACTCCATATCAAGATTTCTAAAAAAAAAAAGAAAAGATTTCAAAACTGGAATAAGGATATGATGTTTACATGAGCAAAACATAACCGGCATAGCTAAAAATAATAATAATAATAATGATAATAATAATAATAATAAACACACTCATTGTTTCAGAGAGACCCAGTTGTCCCACTATCCAACAATAGCAGCTCTAAAATATGAGCTATTCATTGTTCTGAAACTTGATCTGTTGTGTCTTGAAAATGAGGCTCACAACTTGTAGATTATATTAATAGCATTTTGTATTTTGCTACCAGCTATCAAATATCATGTAATGTACTGTACCTATACCAGTTTGTTATTCCACTGAAATCATTCTAGCCTTCTGGTTCTCAAAGTAAATCTTAACAGAACCATTCTTAACAGGCTTAGGTTTTGTACTGTAGTCTACCTGAAATGCTGTATATTGAGAGCTCTTAATGTTATATCTGCCTTCTTCCACACAGACAATGTACACACCAGTGTGTCTACGGCTAACAAGCTAGTAGTTTGTAGCAGTTGGAGAGTAATTGTGGAAAATTCAGAGTTAACTAGAGTTCAGAATCCAAGCTGCAACTTTTATGCTTTGTAAGATACATGAATTTTTGTAACAGTCCACTGAGAGAGTTAAAGGGCGACCCCAGGGATTTATTATTGCACTTTCATAAAGTTGGGGGATTTGCGAAAGACAGATTAAAAAAAGAATGGAGGCTGATACATCCTGACTTTTAGTCTCTATCACGTGTTAAGCTTAAGAAATGCTACACTTCCCATAATGCAACTCAATAATGTCGTTGGTTTGACCCTTGATGACTGGTTATGAATTCAGATGTCTTTCAAACTTTGGACCCCCAGTTTGTAATGTAGGTTTTCTGTTAAAGACTTAAAGTCTAATGTCCAAGCTGAGATAACCCTGATAACCCGGAGTGCCCCTTTCAACACTAGTATGATGTCAGTGCTATTAATGAGTTTTACTTTTTGTGATTTAGTGTTTTTCCTTTCAATTCACTGAAGTACAAAAATCAACTTAAAACCTGCTGAAAATAGGTAATCCATCATCCTGTTTGCTTTTATTGTTGTTACACTGTTGTACTATATATATATATGTATATATATATATATATATATATATATATATATATATATATATAAAATCATCATATATAATCACCAAGTACATTTTTACTTAAGTCCTGTACTTAACTTTGAACTTGAACACTTGAACTTTATTATTTCCATTCTATGCAACTTTAAACTTTTACTCCACTACATTTATTTGACATGCATAGATACTTTGCAGATTAAGATTTTACATACAAAACATTCCATGAGTTTTTAAAGTGATATATAGAGATCACCAAGCTCACCCTTGTTTACCTGGTGCGTTTAAACCAGCAAAAGCTGCACTTCCAACTATAAACTGCACAAGGAGAGAAGAAATAGACTTCTGAAGTTCACATTTGCTGCATCTTTATTTTTTTTTTAATATAAATGAGGATACACTATGTGACAGAAACACCTCTCTATATAATGCAATACAGTTCAGCAACACCACTAAGTACAGCCTTCAAAATGATCATACAATTGAATCAACACCTCTCTAAAATAGTTTAAACAAAAGCTTTCATGAAGGTAGGATTTATTGCAGGACTGTTGAATTAGACTGCATTAGTCCAGTGGACCTAATAAACTGGCAACTGAGTGTATATAATGATATGAAACTGATGAGTACTATGGATGAGTACTTTTACTTTCGATACTTTAGGTATATTTAGGTGATGTTTTACTTGTACTTAAGTACAGTGTTGAATGCAGGGCTTTTACTTGTGTTTTTATAGTGTGGTATTACTACTTTTATTTAAGTAAAGTATCACAAATCTACTTCCTCCGCTGGTGTAATGAGTGGAATTCAATGGTTGCATGAAAAAAAAAAGACATACAAAAAATATAGTCTGCAATACTTTTTGGAATATTCAAAATATTCAGTGATGTGAGTTAACGCATTCAAAACGCACTTTTACTACTTAAAACAGGCCAACTATGACGTAATTACACAGTTTTTAGTTTAGTATCTGCCGAACTTTGAGCTTCATTTCCTTCCGTGTGTTCCATTGGCCAACGCTAGGAGCTGTCCGTGGTGCTGAATGCACGGCGGCGGCGCTGCCCTGAAGAGGAGGCTCCCAGCACAGAGCGCAGAGCGGGGCAGCAGCAGCAGCAGCTCCACAGTCTCCAGCCCGCACTCACTGGAGTCAGTACAGTCAGGAGTCGGCAGTCGTGGTGGCAGACCGAAACTAAAAGCCCCTCGTCTCTGTCAGTGAGTAAATTCAGACAGCAAACCCGGGCTGAAGTCACGAGAGGAGCGCTCAGCGTGTGTAATCGGTGTTTGGTGGAGCTCTCAGTGTTTCCAGAGGAAAAGTGTTGATCCCAAGGACGTTCACCACCAAAAGCTTAAGAAGCGTAAAACGGGGGGAAACGTGATGAATGCGATCAGAGATTATTTTCCTCTCCTGCTTGTTCTGGTGGCGGTGGTGACGGACATGGGCGCTAAAGGTAAGAATTGTCAAAAATAATTACTCCCTGTTTATTTTAATTCTCTCCCCGTGGTTAATGAGAGCGTGCAGAAGAGCTTTTCGGCTCTCGACCTCGTTACGGCTGAATGAGATGTTTTTGTTGTAGATTTTTGTCTTATTTTCGCCCGGGAAGCTCTCGTGTTCACCGTTTTCTTTTGTTAGTCCCTCCATGTGCTCACGCGGCTCAACGGTTTTCCTCAGAAAACACACTCCGTAATGTAATGAACTCATGAACACTAACAATAATGTGGTATTTTGTTCCATTTCAGTCTGGGTTTTTCTCATTCCAGTCAGATAATGTATGCAGAGCATGCATACAGTACATATGCTCAAAGCCTGTTAAAGTTATCAGTCAAAACACATTTTATATAATAGAAATCACAGTCTAATAACAGTTAGAACTTCTTATGTGGTTCATTTATAGTTTCATTGTCCTTGCCTCAAGTTTTTAGTTTTCAAGAAGAAAAACTCAAGTAGGCAAACAGGCTGATAAAAATGTCATTTTCCAGTCTTGGAAAAAACTAGAGGTGCTCCAAATGAATGCAGCCTATCTCCTGGTGCTCTTGTCACAATAGTGGAATGGCTGAAAGTGTTTTTTGCAAACTCCCTGCATTATTCATATCCCCTGACAAAACAGAGAAGGCTACAAAACATGGGCGATGTTGGAGTGTTGTCTCCCTGGATATTTGCAGCAATTTGAACAATCACTCAATATTTTCTACTTCCTTGCACTTCAAATTATTATTATTATTAAATCAGTCCTCACACTGCATAGTCTGTGCATTGAAACTATTATCCAAATATCATACAAGCCCTCTTTGTGTTGGATAGATGACAAGAAATAAACTTCTCAAGGAAAGAAGTTATCTGAAGACAAACTCCTGCTCAGCCATCAGCCAGTCATCCTTTAATTGGATGTGTTTGTGTAGACACAGCTGACACCAGCTGACTCCACAACCTTGGTATTTCAGGTTGTGATGGATGCTTAAGCCTGTGTTTGTGTTTGCATAATCACCATGGGATGCCAAGGCATCACACAAAATGTGTTGACTGGCTTTGTGCACTCAGGTCTATAGTTTGTCTGCTGACATGTTAGTCTGTGTGTGCTAAAAGCAGACGGTTAATCGTGACAAAGATGGATTGAGCTTCTTACTGTACTTACTTATACTGATTTTTTTAGGCGGCGATTTTCATATATAGAATCAGATGTTTAGAAATGTGATGCTATGGTGAGGAGCTGAGCAGTTCCTCGTTCACTTATTATTTCAGTGAGGAGGTTGTGTGGTTACCATTACCATGTCTTCACACACTTCTGTTGGTATGAAAAGGAACAATATGTCGACTTCTTGTGTACTAAAACAGAACATTATAAAAATGTGTACTGTATGTAGTACTGTATACAATTAGTATGTAGAGTATAACTGGGGGGAAGATTTGGAAGAAGAGCGTTACAAGCAGGATGACTGAATAAATAAATGGAGTGTTACATTCATCAATTGAGTTCTGGAGTTTTTACAGTTTAATTTTTGATGTTATTAGTCACAGCAGACAAGATAAATAAATAGACTCATTTTTGTTGATCTTTTATTAAATTGTCATGTTTCATTTCATTTGATGATTTATTTTGGCAATCACTTCGTGGAACACTTCCAGCACAAAATGTTACACAAAATACAAGTTACAATCTGTACCAAAAGTACAGATACATGTACACATCACACGGTCGAAAAGGGAGACGTAAAAAATCAGTGCCACTTTTGACACCCGTTATAAAGGATTTATAAACCGCAACTAACAATGCTTCATAGATCATTATAGTTATACGCTTTTAATAAGAGTAACTTGGGTTGACAGGTTGTGAAAAACCTCGGCCGGTGAGTCATTAAGAGTCAAGTCATTAACAATGGGTCTTAAGCCGACAGCAAAAGTCAATAAGTCATCTGTGAGTGTATAATGTTACACCACCAGCCAACACCTGGCAACCCTAAAATTGTTTTTGTTAAAGGATAGGTGCTTATATGAGCTTTGAAACAGTTTTTGTTTGTTTTAATCGTTCCTGCTGTGATCTCTTTCTAATGCACTTCCAAGGTAAGAAAATCAGCCGTTCTCCCTTAGTGTTAAAATGTATTCTAAAGTTTATCTGAAGTTAGTCAAGTAGATATCTTCAAAAGTTACTTTTTTTAGTGTAAGACTCTTTGTGTTACTATGCATCTACCGTCCAAAGCATTAATTAATGATTTATTAACTATTAATTGATCTGTTAGTTACAACTTATGAACCCATCATACCCCTGTAAAAGGTTAGGGTTATTGGAAAGTGGCTGCCAAAAATGTTACACTTCTCAAAACTAAATAACAAACATAGATGGTCTGCCAATACGTTCAGTAACCTTTTGCTTGAAGATTTGTGCATGCATCAAAACACACAACCTTACTCATTGCCAGGCCCAGTGCTGACTGCTATAGGACAGCATGATCTTTCAACCCTAAAGTTATGAAGTCAAATGACATTGTTTTTTCGCACTGAATGACCCTGTCACATTGTTCCATTTTCTTATTGAAGATATATGATCCTTATACTGAGTGAAATATTCAAAACCCTGATGCTGTGTTTTTATAGCCACACTAGTACATCCAATTTCAATATCCCCTGAGCCTTGTGTCCCAGCTTTTCAATTCTTTTAACATCAGACCCCTATGCTTTAGTAATGTACTGTACATATGCAGTGTAATATTCTAAAATATCTAATCTATCACTGTTTCATGTTTTGTGCATGTACAGTTGGTCTTCTCACTGTTCAGTGTTCATCCATCACCACCACTGTTAAGATTAATCAGCTTGAGATGCTATTCTTGCTCTAATAGACAAGTATCACCCAAGGCAAGTGATACTTCATATTAACAATGGCCATCCTTCACCCTGCCCCCTGATTAGCCTGTAATCAGCAGTGCCAGGACCCTGCAGCCTCTTCGTCTGGCTGCCACTTCTTGCTATGATACTGATTCAAAGCCCTTCACTGTCACTGATGCACAAAACAGCGTGTTCTTTGAGAGCTTCACTTACATAAAATAAATCTAGCATGAAATAAATGGACTGTCTTTGGGGAAGCAGAATGGCAGAGGTTAGAGAGACTGTCCTTATTTCGATCACTGCTGGCTTCAGGGGTGATGGTCTGTAGTTGATCTTGACCTCTGACCTCTCTGGAAGGCGGGCAGTTTCTGCATAACATTTTCAAGTTCTATTTTAAAAATCACACAATTTTCAAGGGGAATCTGGTTTATCCCATTTATTACAAATCACAAATACATAACACCTGACCATCTTCCAAAGCATGACATAGTGTTTCAGATTTTGAATGTCTTTGTTTTTCAGCTTTCCAGTCAGCACATTCATGTCTGTATGGTATGAAAGTCAATTTGTACAGACAAGAAACCTCACAGTGATCTTCATGTCTGCTGTGTTAACAAGCATTTCAAATTAATCTGCATTTACAGCTACACAACAGTAACTCAACAGACATAAAAGCGCACATGATGTTCACTGTCAAAGTTTAACCCTATGAACCTGATTAGAGCATTTTGAATAAAAACTGCACCCCTTCTTCTGAGGGTCATAAATCAGTCAAAGCAGAGCACAAATATATCACACAAATACTGCATGAATCAGTACAACTTGCTCTTTTCCAGTGATAGTGGCAGCTCGGATGTCTATTTAGGGTACATTTTTTAAAGATGCTCCTTTATAACTTCAAGTTTTGCCTCATAATCACCATGCTTAGATATTTTCTTCAGTTTTCAGTCATATGGTTACAGAGTGCAAACAGAAACTGCTAGTAGTTAGAGAATTTCCATAGCACAGATTCACGTAAATTAAAACTGTAATAGGTGACAAAAAAGGTGTAGCCCATAACTAACCACCTGACTCTTGCACTTCCTGTTTGAATCACCCAAATGGTGGGAAATCCATGAAATAGCACTTTGACAAAAAATATTTGTGAAAATAGAGTAAAACAGCCTGTGTTACACACAAGTGCACTGTGTAAGCACAATATCAACTATATTACTGTCTATTAAGTTAAGTCAAGTTAATTTTTATTCATATAGCCCAATATCACAAATCACAATTTGCCTCAAGGGGCTTTACAATCTGTACAGCATACAACACCTTCTGTCCTCGGATGAGGAAAAACTCCCCCCAAAAAACCTTCAACAAGGAAAAAAAATGAAGAAACCTCAGGAAGAGCAACAGAGGAGGGATCCCTCTGCCAGGACAGACAGACATGCAATAGATGTCGAGTGTACAGAATAAATCAACAACAAAATCTATTAAGGGTTCGAGGGTTCAGGGGCTTATTTATCATTATACAACACAGGGTTGTACAACAAAATGCAAGCTGTAGTCCTTTCATGCTCCACACAAAAACATACAAACAAAAAACTATCATTTATGGTGTGCAGTGTGTAGTGTGGAGGATGAACTGAGAAGTCTCACAGTCTGAGGAAAGAAGCTGCTCTATAGTCTGGTGGTACGGCAGCAGATACTTCTGTATCGCTTGGCAGACGGCAGCAGGGTGAACAGGCTCTTAATCACCTGCTGCAGAGCTCTCCAGCCAATTTGTAATGTTTCCAGTTAGGATGCTTTCTATTGCTCCTCTGTAAAAGTTAACAAGAACTTGGCATGGGAATTTTGCCTTCTTAAGTTTCCTTAAGATATACAGTCATTTCTGAACTTTCTTAACCAGGGTGGAGATGTGAGATGTCCATGACAGGTTGTCATTGATGCTGATTCCCAGGAATCTAAAACTGTTCACCTGCTCCACCTCAGCTCCACTGATGTAGACAGGGCGGTGTGTGTTTGTCTCCTTTCTCCTAAAATCACTGATCAGCTCCTTTTGTTGACATTGAGCAGTAGGTTGTTCTCTCAATCTGTCTAGATTGCAAGATATGAATTCTCATTGTTGATTGTAATCCAGCAGATGATGGTGGTGTCGTGCACAAACTTTACAACAGAGTCTGTTCATGTCGGGGACTGCAGTCACGAGAGTGCAGCGTGAACAGGAGGGGGCTGAGCACACAGCCCTGGGGGGCTCCAGTGTTGAGCACTAGAGTGGAGGAGGTGTGACCGCCAATCTGATATCCAGTACGTGCTTCCATAGATAATACGTGCCTCAGTAATAAAGGTGAAAAAATAACAAATTAAAGCAAAAATGTAGCGAAGTTTGAGGGGGTTTGAGGGGAAGTTTGATGGCCCCTCAGCTGCACGCACATCGCCACCGTGTTAATTCTTAAAACCTAAAATTCAGAAAGATTCAGGGCCCAACTAAAAGGCAGATCCTCAGTATTAGGTAATGATGCAAGACCTGCATCAAGGCCCTTACTATTTAAGTTGATTTTGTTGTTTAGTAGTATATATTCCAAAATTTGGAAAACAAATTTGCATTTAATTAAATTATAACAAACCACAAACCAATTAACACACAGTTAATCAGGGGCTTTTGGGGACAGTTGTCAATTTTGTCCAGTTGGTAATCCACCTTTGTGACTAAAACATGAAAAAGAATTGGTTTGGTCCTTTAAGATTTGCAATCTAGAATTTAATGGTGGTTAATGGTGTGGTTAAAATACTGTATATGCATATTACTAAATATTGAATATAGAACTGCTCTAGTGTTTTATAACATCCCAACCTATATGCAAGTAATACTACAGCACTTGTAAACATTGCAAATGTACTAGCTATCAGAGTGAAGAAGTGTCTCCAGATTGCAGTAAATCACTGTGCAGATAGAGTCAGTAGTGAGGTGACAATGTTGCCGTTTCAGCTTTGGGCCAGTTTCAGCTCAGAGCTCGGATCTGTGAGTGATCAGTCCTGCTTCTCCTTAACGGTTTACCCTAGCTGCTACACTCACTGCTGATTGCTGCTCTATCATCAGTTCAACTCTCTTTCTCTGGTTACAGCAGTCTGTGCTGTCTAAGAGCAGGCATGGAGCGACACAGCAAGTTGGTGGACCTGAAATAGGAGCTGTTTTGATGATGTCCCTGAGGTTTTGGGGTCAGGCATTCTGTCCTTTTTCCTTCAGATTACTGCCCAGATAAATACGTTGGCCCTGGCTAACCCAGAGCAAGCGATGCCCCCAGAGTCCCAACCCTGGGGCCTGCTTGCATTGCCACTGCCTGTCATCATTGTCAACGCTCTGCTGGGAGAGCTGCCTCAAACTAATGGCTGCTGCAAGGCTGACTGGGCTAAAGGGGCTTTATTTTAGGGCAACAACAGCAACAATTCAGCACACATACACATATCACAGCCTTCAGATTCTAAAGGAACGCGTTGCTCAGTGCTGTTGACCAAAGTAAGGAATACAATCTCAAACAACGTAAACACACACATTGATTTGTCTCTGTGTTAAAACACTGCTTCTCTTTTTACATTTGTCACCACACCACCAAAGCTTCCCAAATTCAAAATGATCAAGGTACAAGGTTTTTGTCAAGACTAACACCTGAACACCAACCTCAGTCTACAATTTTACAGAACCACTGAAAATTCAAGATCAAACGTGTAAATAGGAGTTTTGGAGTTGTTGAAAAAAGGGCCAGATTAACCCACTCTCATCTGTGGATTATGTACATATTAGTTAGTAATTAGTTTGTTGTAAGTTTATGGAGCACAATGAGTTTTTTTTAATTAAAATGCATCTAATTGAATTATTTCAATATAAACTGAAACAATAAAATTAGATTTCCCAAAGATTCTGTAATAATGCAGGTGTTGTCCCCATCATCTCAGTCTATAATGTGCTTTATTGCTGCAGATAGTGTTATTGAATTGCTACAAACTTATTTCCTCAATGTAATAATAATAATAATAATAATAATAATAATAATAATAATAATAATAATAATAATAATAATAAAGCACAATATAAATGGAAACTGTAAGCATTCCTCTTGCACTTTAACCTATACCTAACTTTTTACCATATTTTTAACCTACACCCTACTTCATATCATTACATCATGTTCCAAAATCTAGTTTTAGCATCTGAAATATTTTAGGTGATATTATGCTTACACAGTGCATCTTCTTGGATAAATTAGCTTTCAATCAAATTACAACCAAACTAACTTGGTAACTCAGGGCACCACAGATAATGTCGGGGGTCCGCAGCTCCCTTAGTGGGTTAATTGTGCAATGCTTACATAATTGTCTAAATGCTGTTTTAAAGCCTTCCCCACACTGCCAGGAATATAATTATGGTGGTGAGATACAAAATTCTTTTATGTCTTGACTAGAAATTGTGAAATTTAAAGATGGTGACTGTAAGTATATTGCAGCAGCTCTGACCAAACCACCATGAATAATAAGTAATTTTAGAATGGAAAGAGTCTGTTTTCACCTACATTTTTATCATTATCTTACCAGCAAAAATACAGCATTTGAAATTTTTATATGATTTTTATCTTTCTAAGAGTTTAAAATCCTTAAAAACAGTATTTAAAATGTGATATATGATGACAGGCTGATATCAGATACAAAAGTAAAGGACAATATTGGCACATCAGTATATTGGTGGAAGCCTGGTATGTGCATGTTAAAATGATGGGCAGAGTGAGAGGTAGCCCTCTTTGAGCTTGTCTGTCACTCAGGTCGGGTGTTGATGATGCATGGAATCTGAACAGACTTCATCAATTAGATACTCCTCCTGGGGCCTGTCAGGAAGACCAATACAGTCATTATTTCTCCTGGCTTTGCTAGATTTTATTCAGTCCAGGTGTGCATAGTAGCTTCCTGGACAGGACACAATTTGATGGAGCTTCTGTACTGTATGTACAGTATCACATGTAGACCAGTGTTTTAGCGGTCGGTCCACCACTTTGGTACAGACGGAAATATTTCGATTTCCATCAGCATTAGCTGTAGTACTAATTAGCAAATGCATGCAAAAATGCTAATCCAACATAGTGAACATGGTACATAACATGGTAAACATTATTCCTGCTAAACATCAACATGCTTTATCATTGAAAGTATGTTAGCATAATGTGAGCATATCTCTCTCAATCATGGCCCTGATATTTCCTAAAGATTGCTGGATTGTTATTTGTGCATCTGTAAAAATGTGACTTTACAGATTCGTTTTCATCCTCTCTTTACACCTAGGACAGCCTGCTGCTAGAGCTGACCATGTGCACGCTCAGATTTACTTTAATGTTTAATAAGACAACTAATAACTTTATAAAGGTTTATTTACATCCAAAGACTTGTTTGTGGATGTATTTAATCACACTTCATTAGTAGTTATGATTGCACGGGAGACAAACTGCGGTGGTTGCTTTGCAGAAACTAGTCCTGGCAGCAGCTTTTGATTAGACTCTAACCATTAGAGAACAAATATGTAAACATATTACCCAAAGTACTGAATTTATTTCCCCAAGTCACTCTTTTATCTTAGAATATAACCCTAAATGAAAAACAGAAAGGTGTTTTGAGGACAATTGGTCACTTTTTGCACTTTGTACATTATACCTGGGAGTGAGCTGTAGGCCTGTGAGGGCCTGTTTAAATCATTCTCTGTATTTTGATTAAAAATGAAACTTGAAATCCTCTTTTCCATTTGTGCTTCCACTTGAGAAGAAGATTTTTGCACAATAATTTTTGCATCATCTTCAGATTAGAGTCACCATTGTGCCTCTCCTGTGATAAGCAACACTCTCTCCTTATCAAACCCCTCCCAACAAACCCCTCACACACATACACACACATGCACACCCTGTTCCCACCCCCTTCATCATCCCTGCCACGGCAGAAAAGCAATTTGTTCTTGGTGTCACTGATCTGATGCAATCAGCGCTGCTTCACGCTTTTGAATAAGGAAAAGACAGCGGGAAAGGACACTGTGTTTAATTAAAAGACGCACTTTTGTGAATGTGACGATCATATAATTTGGGGTGGAGGATTGTAAGGTTGCGTGTTCAACACCTGCTTTCCGATTACAGCTGATTAACCTATCCAAACTTGCCCGTTGCTCTCATCAAGGGCTATTCAGGGTGCCGAGGCTACGCTCTCATTCTAATTGTCTCCGAGCCTTTTCCTCTTTGAAGCGCTCAATTGGAAATGAGTGTTATCAAAATTCAGTGCTTCTCCCTCTCACAGGAAATGGGGCGCTGGGTTCTTTACACACAGCTCCTGACACCTCCTGAGAAGAGCTGAGGGGGCGGAGGGGTGGAGCACTCTCATTTTCCCTTTTCTACATCTATCCCCCTCTTTGCATAACAGTCCCTCTGAAGTGAGCGGCGCGCTTGTGAAGTGTTTACCCTCGTCTCTGTCAGTCAAAGCTGGTTTCCTGAAGGCTGCATTCATCTGCTTTACAATATCTCTGTCTCCTCCCCTGTTTGAGATTTCTCATGACAGAGCCTCTCTGAGTTAAATTAGAGAGGATGCAAATGGGATGTGATGTGCTTTGAACTGCACCTGCTTTATGTGTCACCATCACATCCCACATTCTGTCATCTTTGAACATTGCTTTAGCTCTCTGGTGTATTGGTCTTTGAATAATGCGCTGTGACGCGAATAGTCGCAGAATGAGCTGAATGTCTCTCATTTGGTTCTAAATCTGACAATAGAACATTCTCTAAATCCAATTCTGCTCACAGATACACTTAACTCTACCTTAATTCTCAGAATAATTCCCAGCTTCCTGGCTGCTGCGTTAATACTTTGCACGGTCTAATTGATAGCTGTCATGTTGCAGTTATCACTCAACAGTACACGCGGGGCACCAGGGGATATTTCTTGCAAATCAATGGCCAGTCTGAGTTCTGCTGGTCTTAATGCCTTGCCTCGGCCAAAACAACGCTCTGCTAGCTCTCTCGCTGCCAGTTTCAGAATAATATCAATGAATCACGCAGCTCATATGGCCTGTAACTGCTACTGACTGACACAAGCCAGTGAGGATTTGATGGACAATGGTGAGCAGGGGGTGACCAACAACATATTCACTATATATCAAATCATACACTCAATTCAATAAAACACTTCACTTTACACCCCCCTGCCTGTCAGTTAATCAGTTGCTATTGTAGCTGCCAAGGCTGGATTACTAAGAGAGTAAAATGAGCAACAGCCCCAGGGGGCTCAGACCTTCTGGGGGCCCGAATGTCCCAGCTTGTCTGTGTGGCAATTCCTTTGTGGTGCTGGAGAAAAAGTCTGAGGATCACCAAAGTCAGTAGGATTCATGGTCTGGGATCGTGAATGTGGAGTTATTTTATTGGATAATGGAAAACTTTCACCTGCTGGTGGCACTAGATGAACAGTAGAGGTGTAACTGTAGCTGTAGGTGTATTCACGGTTCGGAATGTACCTCGGTTTTGGGTCACTGTTCGGTACGTTTTCGGTACAGGGGAAGCAAAAAAAATGAGAAAATAAAATTGTCATTTATTTTGAAAAACATTCAACAGTGGCTCATTGGCCATAATTGAAGGCACACATGAAGGCTCACTGTAGCGAGGCTCAACACTTTGACCACATGCTTAAATCCTGTATTCTCTACAACAGAGTACGGTCGCATATCTGCCGCCATAAACACTCTGCAGCATCAGTTATTACTTTGGTGTGAATCTGCAGTGAGAGGCTGCCTGAACGCTGTGGGGAGAAGGACTCGCCTTCCTGCCCGTCTGTTTTTGTCTCGTTCTGCTAATCGACACATTTGGGTGATGCTGTCGTAAATTACGTGTTTGAAGTGTTTCCACAGATTTACCCAACTTCAGCTGAACAATGTCAGCATACAGTTTGACACTAATCTTTTCCATTTTCACTGTGACTCACCAGGAAACCGTAATGCTCCCATACAGTTGATCTACGTTCACACCGCAAGCCTTAGTGCTCAATTCGGATTCATTGCTCAGATCCATTTTTTTTGTTTGGCTGTTCATATTATCTTTTAAATGTGGTCAATATCAGATTTCAGTGTGAACTGGTCACAGTCCTGGACTGACCAGCATGCGCAAAAGAACAATAAAAGAGACATCACACGCAGCACGCTGTCGTACGGAAGTGAGCATGGAAGCCACTGAAGTCAGCGTTTATGGTTTCATTTATAAGTTGATGTGCAGTGGAAGCCAGCGAATTCGTGAGCAGATGATAATGAGGACGAGGAGAAAGAGAGCCACATTTTTACTTTTACTTTTTGTGAAGCAATGGCTGCTGGTTCTGTACGGAGGTGTGAGTGGATGCAGAGTCGGAGCCAAGAGTGGTGGGATCGTGACGTGAATGGCTTCAAAGAAACAGATTTCATCCAACCTTTCAGGATGTTCAGGGTGACTTTTAGCTAAGTCTGTCAGCAACCTCTCCACAAGACTCTTGCAACAAGACACTCGCAGAATTGTAACAAATGTCGATCTAGAGTGACGTAAAAGTCGAATGAATTCTGATATGACTGTTCAGACTGAGGTCGCATTGCAAAAAATCAGAACTGTATCTGATTTAGGAGCACAGTGGCCCAAATCAGAATTGAAAACATCAGATCCCATGTGATTTGTGCTGTTCACACTGTTCTGAAAAAAACATGTCTGAGTCACATATGAACAAAAAAATCTGATTTGGGCCACTTTTGCCTGCAGTCTGAACGTAGCCTAAATGTCATGGGAGGATCCTCCAGCTCTGGTCTCTCATTTGTGTTTACCATTCGAGAGCAGACTAGCATGATCTAGCATCTAGAATTTCTGTTCCGTGCGTGTGAATAGTAGACATACAGTAAATAGACTATTTTAACAGTAATTGTTTGGGTCACAGGGCATACCGAACCAAGGAAGTTGCACACCAAACCAAATACACGTACTGTTACACCCCTAATGAACAGTAATCAATAACCAAAGTCAATGGAATTCATTCTCTGAGGACCAGGAATGTCTATACAACATTTCATGGCAATCACTGAAATGCCGTTAATTAAATTTGCTGGGAGCAGATCGGTACAGATCTGTTGTCTGACTTTTGCCTGTCCTATAAAGGGAGCTTGTTCAAAATCTAATTTTGAAACCTTTAATATTTAATTCATTGCCCTTAAACACATTCATTTGTGCTTAATCAAATAAGCAAAAACTAACTCACAAACAGCAAACTTTGGGGCAGGGTAGTATTCCAATGTGAGAATAACAGTTGGTTTCTGAGGCTCCGGGCCAAATGGCTTGGGGGAAGGCTGCCCAGTATTCATGGGAATTATGTTCATATTGGACAATAAACACCTCACAACTTCCAGTGCCGAAATTCACTGCCAGTGCAGGGACTGGTATTGCCTTCATGTGGCAAGGTGGAAAGTAAGGGTGTGGCAGTCGGGGTTGTGGATGGGTGTGTAGTACAAAGGAGGTTTCTAAATGAATGACAACTACTGACTGATATATAATAAAGACCTGTACAATGCAGTTCATACAATAACCCTTCAAGAAGCTTATATTGTCTTTTTTACTTATAGCCCTTACAGCCATTCAACTAATACGGTGCTGTAGTTTGCTGTGGTATTGTATTGTTGTGTATTATATTTAAAGGTATTTTGCTGAACCACATTTACATCCATGGGCAGAATATTCAAAATATCACATTGTTTTACAATATTATCATGGGTCTATTGTATTGGACTGCGTAACACTATGGAAGGTTTTGTATTTTTGTAGTTACTCTGATTGCATCAAGCTTTCATTATTGTTTGTCTTTATTCATTAAGTCTTTATTATTGTTGATACACTGCTTGGAAATGATTCTAGGACGTATAATGATTCTATGTTGGTGTAAAAATAAAAAAATCACACTGAGTGATCTTTGAACTGATATGAGAAAGATATGTGGCTCCTGATATGATAAAACAATGCACATAGCAGCTTCGGAAGCTATCTCAGCTCTCCTAGTGGTTCTATATTTATACACTATTTTAGTGATGGAGCAGACTGCCATCTGATCGTCGATTCACTGTCAAAATGTTACTTGGGAAACAACGACTCAGCTGGCTTTGACAAGTTGCGTTTGTAATCAGCATCAACCGCTCCTCATTTCCCAGACAATCTCTCATTTCCTCCTCTGTCAACATCTCATCTGTCCTTCTCAGGCTTATTTTAAGCCACCGTTGCTGCCTGCTGCACAGCCAGCTCTTGGAGTCCCAGAGCCCCATCGATCCAGCAGCGGTGGCGCAGAACCAGTGTTTGTGCAAAACATAGGGCCTGGCCGCTCTCCTCTTATGCGCTGGCAGCCTGTATACACCTGTCTAATTGGGGCTGGCGTCTGCTGTGCATAGAGAGCCAAGGGCCTCTCCACAACAATTAGGACTCTGACAGGTTTGGCTCTCTTTTAAACTGCTGTTTCACATCCGCAGAGCTGTTTGGGTGAGGGAAGGAAGGAGGGTCATAGTTTGATGCTCCGTGGCAGAAGCAAAGGAAGTTGCTCATTTTGTGTATGCCTCTGTATATATAAGTCAAAGTACGCATGAAGAAGAAAGATAGAGAGCAATTGTCAGTAAAGGCTGTGATTGTAATCCTTGTTTCATGTCTTATTCTTTGGATCTATATTCCAAAGATAAGCAGAGTGCCCCGGGGGAGCTGACCGAGCTCAGCTGAAATCTTGCCAGGGAAAGCCAGAATTTTGGTAAGGGAAGAAGATGAGAGCAAATGAAACCAGACCACCTCACTCGGTGCCGTAGGCCCGAATTGACTACAGCAGTATCAGATGATCTAGTTGTTGTAATTACAGGTTTCTTATTGTTGCTGATTGTTGTTGGTTTTGGTGTTGTTTTGCTGGAAAATGTCTCATGAACATTATTATTAAAGGTGCAAGTGTGAGGACAAGTGACTGTAGTGACGGCTGGATCCTTTATACTGAAGGTTGGGAGGATCACTTTAAAAATGTATTCCGTCACAATTACTAATTACCTGTTAAAAATGTAGTCAGTGACCTGATCCAAGTATCACAATATTACATAACTATTATGTAACTTGATTACTTTCCATTACTTTTGGATTACCTCAAGGGTTGATTTTAAGATTTTACTTATTACTTTTAGAGCCCTTCATGGCCTGGCCCCAGAATATATATCTGAGCTGCCATCCCCTTACCAACCAGCCTGAGATCCTCAGACAGGAACTTGCTGACTGTTCCCACCTCACGTTTAAAGACTAAAGGGGACTGAGTGTTTGCTGTTAGGGCTCCTCGGCTGTGGAACGACCTGCCTGTGGAACTCCGACTTCAGTATCTTCTTTTAAATCACTTTTGAAGACTCATTTTTATTGAAAGGCTTTCTTATAATTTTTACATTTTATCCTTGGTGTTTTATTTATTGTTTCACGGTTTTTAATCTTCCATTGTTTTTGTTGTACCTCTTTTTCCCTTCGTCTGCCTGTTTATTCATACATGTGAATTCTATCGTTGTGTTTTAGTTGTTGTTGTAAAGCACTTTGTAATGCTGGTTTTGATAAGTGCTATACAAATAAACTTTATTATTATTATACCAAATATGCAAATAAAGACAAGAGAAAAGAAATGCCAATAAGATGACTATTCTGTAAGACTTCTGTGAGACTGTAAGACCTAATATAATGTTTTATGTTTGTTGTTAGGTTTATTAATTGTTTGTCCAGCTATTCCTTCCTTTGTTATGTGCAAATGGCCATTTAGATTAATAGCGGTAATTATGTGCATTTAAATGTACTTTGTTAAGGATGCTACTCACAGAAGTAAACTGCCATAAACTAATTCCGGTCTGGGGCTGGTCTTAACCCACACAACATCCCGGTCACCAGCATCACCACCTACAGTCCCAAAATATTTTTCAGTAGTAGTAGTACTGACAGGTTAGCTTAACTTTAGTTAACTGGATTTCTGTGTAGCTAACGTTAGCGGTTGGTCTTACCTGTAGGCCAAATATTTCTTTAAATTAGATGCAGAGTCCTTGGATCATCACTCGAGACCAGAGTTGTGTTGTGAGACCTGTGAAGTGTTGTAATGTGTGCTCATGTGTATGGTGCTTTATTGTTCTTTTTAAAATGTATTTTAAAAATGTAATCCTGCTAGTAATCCCTGTTTTTACCAAATGTATCTGTAATCTGATTACCTCTTTTTTTCTGTGACTGTAACGGAATACAGTTACCTTTTTTTGTATCCTGATTACATAACGCCGTTAAATGTATTCCGTTACTCCCCAAGCCTGTTTATACTATAATAGAACTACATTTTTAGTTTGTGCAGTGTTAAAGCTGTTGCACACAATGTCCAGAACGAAAATCTGTTGTGAAAATGTGAAAAATGTGGTTTCTGGCGTAGGCTCCTGCGGAGTCCAGATGGTGGAGAATGAAGTGGAGAGCAATGTTTACTGCGTCGTCTACAGACCTGTTAGCTATGTAGGCAAATTGCAGAGGGTCCAGGAGTGGGTCTGTGATGGTTTTGAGGTGGGACAGCACAAGACGCTCAAATGACTTCATTACCACAGGGCAAAGGGTCTGTAGTCGTTAAGTCCAATGGACGGGAATGATGGTGGAGGTCTTGAAGCAGACCGGTACGTGGCATGTCTCCAGTGAGGTGTTAAAGATGTCTGTGACAGCTGATCAGTATACTGTATACAGTGCTTCAGGGTGGATGGAGAGACAGTCTGGCCCGGCTGCTTTGTGGGGGTTCTGTCTCTTGAAAAGCCTGCTAACGTCCCTCTCCAGGATGGAGAGAGTCATCACTGTAGTGGGGGAGGAGGGGGAACAATGTTAGGTGACTGACAGTTGGAGCCCCTTCAAGGCTTTTACGGACATGAAACTCTCCTCGTTGAATCATCACTACAAATGTTGAGCATCTTCTTTAGAAAATATCTGGTTCTTCGACAGTCAAGCTTATATCCTGTGTGCATATAACCAAAGGTTAAAACTCAGCTGTGTGTACCGCTTACAGCGGGCTGAAGCTTAAGATTATATGTTTTAAAATATATAGTCAAATAGTGTCACAGTTTTAATCAGTTCACTTTGGATTCTGGCTCAGTGTTAGATGAATTCAGCAACTATTGCTCTGAATTTGCTACAGATCTGATTTGCTTTGTTTCATACCAAGGAACACTGAGGCTTGTTGGTATCAGCATATGTAGAGAAATGCAGCCAAACTGGAGATTTCTAAGAAACAATCAATAATTAAAAACATTGTCATAACATAAACGAATTGTTCTGTTAAATTATCCAGGAGACTCCTGTGTTTCTGTGTTGAGGATCATTCAGGATATCTGTATTAAATATATTCTTTGAACTGTGAATTTACACAGTGGAAAAATACTTCTGTAACTTTATAGCCAAAATGTCATTGTCTCCACTGCTCATCTCTCAATGGTAACAACAGTATGCCCAAGTCTCACAATTAACTTATCGGTGACATATTATTGGTCTAACTTGGTTGCTCTGCAGTAGGGGAACCTGTAGTAGTTGTCCAGCAGCAGCAGGCAGCTGTTTTCAGTGAAACAGCTCTAATAAACCCACTCCACCTGCCCAGCACTGAACAGCAGACAGATTAAACCAGAGCTCAAAGGAGAGAGAATACTGGACTTCATTCATCGGATGGAAACAAATGTGACCCTAACTAAATGCTAATGCTCTTTGTCTGCTGGATGTGTACATAGGCTGTTTACTAACATGTTTGACAGACAGTATCATCTCTGTAAAGTGATAATATATGAATGTTCAGCTTGTTGTGCTGCCCAGAACTCTCTCTAAGGCAGGCCCTCAAGATTACATAAAAAATGCGGGAGCCATCTTAGATCCTTTACCTTGCCAGTTCTTAATTGTACTTTAATGGTGCATATTACCAAACAAACGTTTAATTGATCAAATGACCACAAAGAATTTGTCACACAGACAACCTGGGCCTTGAGTGCCCCTGAGTGTCTGGAGAACTAGGGCAGCTCTGCAATCGCTGCAGTCTTGTCTGTGCCTTCTGTGCAATGTAAGGATGTCACACTTCTTGGATTGGAAGAAACATTAGCGGTGAAGGTAATCCAGGCAGGAATTACATTTTCCCCGAAGTGTATTTGGCAAAATGAATTAGGACTAGTAGTAAAGGTATTTTGTAGGACACGGAGTTGCCATCAGACAGAGTGAGCAGGGTTTCCCTCCATGCTCAGTGACACTTGGATTGTGAGATTTTTCTATTATTATATTATTATTGTATCTATTACAGGGCAGTGTTTCTACTATATTGCCTTTTTCTATTTCTCTGCCATTTCCAAGTTGTGTTCAGGTCGTAAAGACACTTGTTTTTTCTAATAGGAGTTGCACCGTTTTAATAAAATGTGTATTTTATCAAAGAAATAGCTTTTATTACAGCATGGGTCCATTTTGGGAAGCCCAGATCTATAGAAATGGGCCTCTACTGTAATAAAAGCTATTTCTTATTTATTTCCCATAGAGATCGATTTGATTAATACAGTGAAACACATGTAGTATATCTATTTAAAACTGAGGTGACTAAGCAGAACTGTACTGTTGATTACAGCAGAATACATGTGGCATGGTGACATCTGTGAGGCCCAGAGGCGTGCTTCTTCCCTGTACAGTAATGGTCTCATTAGTACAGTATGCACTGCCGATGATCACAGCCACACTGTTGCTTGTTAATGCTAAGCCAAGCCATTTGCTTTAAACCGAGGATGATATGAAAGCTGAGACTCTCACAAGCTGCTGTTGCAAAACAATGCCATATGAATCGAGGGAAACAGGGAAAAGAGCAGAATCTGCTCTGACGTGAAACATGGTTTTATGCTCTCAGTTTGCCTCTTCAGCTATTTTCTTCTCTTCGCTGATATTAGAATGATTATTCATTCAGCAGTTGAATGTGTCGGCCCAGACAGAGGAGCTGGATGTCTTCGTGTTGTCAGAGTGGGGGTTTATAAATTATATTGTGAACATTAATTTAGAGTCTTAGTGACAATACTGAAATATTAGATGTTTTTATAATGGTGCGTTTTTCATTTTAAAGTACAACTCTTCATAAATTCAATGAAATATTGTACGGCGAAAGAGAGTTTCAGAAGAAATGTGTATTAATCACTTTCATGGAAATGAAGGGCGGGGGCAGACTTAAGAGCCGCGCACTGTGCATGTAATGAACTGACCAAGGAAAATGCCACTGACAGTATACCCCGGGCTCTCATTCTTGCAGTAATAAACATAAAACATGCAAATGCAGACCAGAGACACAGAATCCTGTCAGAAGAAATCAGCTGCATCATTATTTACCTTTAGAGTTGTCAGTTGAGCTACAGAGCAGCACCTAGAGCTAAACAAATGGCTGGCAAAGGCTTGGCATTGCAAATCTGTGAAAGTAAGACAAATGCCTGACTATGTGAGGAGTTCAGACGTTTGCATAGGGTTTTCCTACTTAACAGTAGTAAGAGCATTTTGTCTTTGTTTTCCTCAGTCTTTTTGAACATATGTCTTTCACATTCATCTTCTAGTGCATGGAAATATATTGACAACAAAATATTTGAGAGAGCACAAAACAAATTTGAGCGCTACTCAGTCTGCAAGTCAACGTTTGAGGGTGCACAGGCATGGGTTTGTAAGAGCAGAATTAGATTTGTGCATGTGGGAGGACAGAATCCTGAGCGTAACAGATTATTTGAGTATGCAAGAGGAATTGTGTAACTACATTTGAACCGGCAGTAGGGATTCTGATACTCGTAATAATCAAAGCTGCTCGCTCTCACTTTCTGCAGTCTGAGTCCACTAATTCAAACTGAGAGGAGAGCATCACCTGTTCAATCTGACTAGGACGTGAACGGACATCTTTTAGACCTTTCCTTCTACTTTCAAAATAAAAGCTGGTACAGTCAGCTTTTAAATAAATTGCTCCTTACAAAGAAGCAATATATCCCTATGTGAAAATTGGCAGTATTAGTCATGCCATATTCTTGAATAAGGTGTAAATACGTATCAAGGAAATGCTGCAGGCTGCAGGGGGTACTATGTGCTCTGAATGGTTGGCAGAAGTGAGGAGGACTGAGTTAGATTGCTCTGCTCCCCTACAGTAGCTGGCACCTGTTTCCTTGAAGGCTGCTATTCAAAACTCCCACATTGCAAATAACAGGCTGGCACCTTCCTCCCTGTGAGTGTTGTGAATTACACACTGTATGAGCAACAGGAAGGAGGACAAAACATGGAAGCACAAAATGCCTGAACACAAGAAGAAATGTCTGACAGTGTGAAAAATAACCTTATGATGTGCATGTTAATGAGGCCTAAAATGTTCTGACTTTTACTGAAAATCACTGGTGATCAGGAATTGCAATACTAAGGCACATCAAGCAGGTCACACAACTGTCTGAGTCATCCATGAAAAAATGGACCAACAACAATGTAACACCCACAAATTATTGCCACACAGGGTTTTTTATATTGTTAAAAGTGGAAGTGATATTTCAAATATGGTGCGCTAAAATTACAGAACTCACTAGAAATATTAACAAGGTGGTTGCTATGTTACTTTTACTCATAATAATTTTAACAACTAATTGTGAAATGTGCAAACATCTTTATATTCACAGAAAGAAAATATCCTGTTTATACATAAATTCATTAACTGTTAATACTTAATGCATAAAATAGATACTTACTGACTCCCTCAGCAAATCTAAACCCTTGTTTACAGTAGCTGTTCGGAACCCAGAGATACAGCAGCGTTCAGCTCTTCATGAAATAGATTAATTTCTATTTGTTTCATTTTCAATCATCAAGGACAGGGCTAGGATCCCAGCTAGCAAAAAAATAGCTGTGGGCTCAACTGAGGGCCCATCCACACATGTCCTATGTTGTCCAGAGTCCCAAAAACCAACCAGTCTCTCTACGCTGGGATATTAAACTGGAAAATTAAAGGTATTAAATCTAGATTTTGACACAGGACCCCTCTGCAAGACACTATTTAGTCTATTTTTTGTATGAGTCAATTACTGCTACAAAGAGTGAAGGTAGCGACTTTTTCTAGAACAGTAATTATCTATTATTTACAGTACTGCTCACTATTGCCCAAACCATACTGAACTATACTGTTTTGTACTTTTTTGTGTTTTTCAAACCTTCCAACCAGTCTTTCTATTTGTTTCACTACAGTATGAAAATCACCTTGCAAACTTCTGCAGACAAAACAATACAAACTCAAGGTCTACTTACTAGCTTTTTTAAGAGCGCTCTACCACATCACATAGTCTTTGTCAGCAGACGGACTTTGCTCGGTTGTCACAAAGATGGATCTGTTTAAACGTGAGCTCAGTAGCTGTTATGATTTCATCTTTAGCACTTTTCTCGTCAGTGCTGCCTTTAAAGTTAAGTATCAAAATTAAATATCAATTTGATGAAACTAATTGCTTAATCCAGCAAAGTCAACATCATGTTGTTTTTTATTGCTGTTACTTTATCATTTTATGGAAATATACACTGCAGTGAATCACGTATCTCGCAATTTTTATGTCTCTACAACTTGAGTTTGAAAAATCCTAAAAAAAAAAGCACATAAAACAATCTTCAATATGGTTTGCTTTGTTTAATGGTCAGCCATAATGTAATAATGGATATAAACAGCATTGTTATTATTATGATAAAATTCTGAATCAATCTTGTGTAATATCTACATAACAAACACAAAGCCAGAAAATAACACACAATGAAAATAACCCAACCCAACAATACAGTACAGTCCAGCTAACTTTTCTCAGGAGTATCATCCTGGTAAATATGCCTGACAGCAGCCAAGAAAACTATCATTACCACAAACAATGCAGTGAGGTCGATGGCACGGATAAAAACGAGACAATTCCTTCTAGACAGTTGCATTGCTTTTGAACACCTACTCACTCGACTGCTGCCGCTGCCCCCGTCATGAGTTATTCTGTCTCATTCTTTCCACAGAGATACTGGCTTTTCATACATTGATTGAAAGCCTCATTCTCAAAGGAGCTGATGCTGAATGGCTGACAACAGTATAGCCAGTAATGGCTTCTGCTCCATAGTGCAGACGGAAGGTGCTTTCAGTGTCATTCTTCTCAACCCTCGCATTTGTAGCCCCCCACAAATTACACTAAGGATCAGTGCCACTGTCTGCTATTCATTTCCACATCTATGAGGTCAACCGCTGTGGTATTTTTCTGTGGGCTTCTTTTCAGCTGATCAACTATTGAAGTTTTCAATCTTGAATGGAATACAAGGCCAATCATCACTTCATTTCTGCAAATTCAATGAAAGATGGATACAAGTCACTTGCCTACAGAGTGAAGCTCCTTGTTGCATTTTATGACATGTGGTACAGCGTAGCGTATGTACAGTGCAGAGGGGTAAACACACTCCCACAGCCTCAACAAGATTAAAATGCATGTCAGCCAGGTGTCTCCTTGCACTGGCTTCTTTTTCTTTCTTTAGTTTTCATGGTTGCTGTAGCAGGATAACAGTTACATGGAAAGGTACGATGAAATATTTAACACTGTAGACCTGATTCTGTTAGTTTCAAAGTGAATGTAGAGAGCACTGGAGGGAGAACTGCACAAGTCCACAGAGGCAACATACAGTGTGCAAGGTTACACTCAGCTCTGCCTTATTTTTTATTAGAACATTGTATAAGGTTTGTATGGTTACATGCAACATATGTACAGTAGGTGAGAGTACAGTATCATCTGTACATAGCTGAAGTCATGAAGTAGGTTATCTCTTTTAAGAAGGGGCATTGGGGAAGATGTCTAGCTCTAGCTGCCTTACTGTATGTAGCGTTTTATGTGCAAATTAGAATCCACCCCCCTTTTTAAGACTGAGGTTTAGAAGACTGTATTCAAAATGCAGAAAATATACACCTTATGATGGCACCTTATGACCTTCATTCACATGTCCTCTAACAAATGAGCATACTCTCTTGAATAAAACATGTATTTTTAAACATCAATACAGGAGTTAGCGAATATCTAGCCCCATATACTGGGTGCTGAACCAAAATAATTTGACCTCCCAAATGAAAATTTAATTAAGGGGAATTCTGCCAATTTTATAAATAATAAAAAGTTGTGTAAAGCCTTTTGTGGCTCCAGAGGGAGCTGTGTGAAGTCTGATAAATTGCCTCAAGTGATGTCACTTGAGTCAGCATCAGTGAAAATAACGTCTGAAAGTAAAAAAAAATCTGGGGGTGTGGAAAGAAGTGAGCTTACCGGACCTCTGTCGCCCACTACTCATCTCTGCTGAGGATATGGCTCCAGGCTACAGTAGCCTATAGTAGCATAACACACGCCAATCTCCGACTGAACGGTCGGTGGCCAAGTTGCATTGTG
>NTHP01000352.1:48091-63202 GCA_003416845.1 Oplegnathus fasciatus | reverse complement strand
GTCTTCAGTCGGTCTTAACTTGCCATTTTAAGTCCGACCTAATAGTTATGCCAGTTGCACCATCTAGGCTTAAGCCATCTTCTCGCTAAGACGTCGCCTAGTCCTAGTTTTAGATGGTGCAACAGGTGTAAGTATTTATCACAAGGCTGGACATAGCTAAGCCCGGCATATGGCCTACACCCTACTTTTTTACGTCCAGCTGGTGCAACCGGCCCCAGATTTTGACAAGGAAGAAGGCATGGAATAAAACAGCAACGATTTTGATCCTTGTTTTTGTCGTCCATTGTGAGTCTGACAATGTTATAGAAGTGCAATGCTAAATTGGTGGAGTACTGTTTTAGAGTGACTATATCAATATTTTAATAATAACAATGTATCAAATGAGAATGTGAAAATAATGTGAAAGGGGTTGCTCATAGTATTGAACCTACAGAGAATTATCAACTGAATCTACAGCTCTCCTCGGCTTTTATGGAGCTTTATGGTGGATGTGAAAAGAGGCAACTGTTTGCTAACAAGTTCTCCATATTAACTAAAAGATGATGATATGTCAGTGTTGTGTTCACAACTGCCCCCAAGTAGCCAAAAATATCTGTGATCTTGGTTTAATACAGAAAATCTCAACAGTGACTTTTCCTAACCTTAACTAAAATGCTTCTGTTGCCTAAACCTACCAACAAGTTGAAACCATGTCAAATACACACATTTAAAAAAAAATCAAACAATAAATACATTTAGTCTAAACATACAGTAAGTGATTCGCCTAAGAGTAAGACCAATAAAATAGGCAAAACATATGAAACAAAACCTTAGAAATTATGTTCACAATATTACCAATATCACAGAAAACAGGCACATATAACATGTCATTCATAATTGTCACAGCTGTGGGCACAAAAGACCCTCTAATCGTACTGTGAAGTCTGGCCATCCTTAACCTTAACGTTTATAAAACTATACTGAAGGGTGACCCTCAAACTAGAGTATGGTTTGTAGAGACACAAACAGTCAAAGCCAGCAGATAATAGTGCAGCCTGCAGAATTCAGTCCATTGTCACAAGTGTTGTAAGTGGGGTGATAGTCAGCATGGTGGATATGTTAACTGGCCTTGAATGTGCTTCTTTGAGACTCCCATCCACTTCCTTCATCCTATTCCTCACAGCGTGACCTTCCCACCTTTCTCAGGTGCCTCAATGGGGGCAAATCTCCAAGGAAAGGCAATTTAGGACAGCATTAACCGCAGCCTGGCCTCTGACCCCACACTACAGCTTTAAGCTTCTGACAGAACAGCCATGCTAACTACTTTTGGCTGGAGTAAAGAAAAGCATGCTGAAATACCTGCAAATGCACACGCACACACACCCCCCTGGGGGACTCCTTCACCAGCTGACCTCTCACAGAAAAGGGGATTATCACAGGTTGTGCTGTGAATCCTAGAATTCCATGTTGACCTTGCAGCAAAACTGCATTGTGCTTGAATTACATTGATAATGACGAATGACTTTTCTGGTGTGAATCCCGTTAGACATTACAGTTTCAGTTTTAATTTTTTTCTTTTTATACATAACATGACTGTAAGAATAATGTTCTGGAAATACGTTGTGGACCAAATGTTCAAAATTAGTTTCAGTCAAGATGTGTTTACTGAGGTCTGGCTGGAAAAATCAGCGTATCATTAAAAATGCAATCACTTTGAGTTTAAAATTAAAGAGGAATTTTAAAAGTGGCATCCCCAGGGAGTTACTGTGTGGGAAAATCATGCATAAGTATACATATCAATGACATCTGGGCTCATTTTTAAGTAGGTAGTTTTGTCTCACAAATATGGTAGAAGTTAGAATGTGATGTCACACAGGCTTGGTCAAGTTTACCAATAATAAATATGCATCGGAATGCTACTTTTGCACTGATGAAGTTGAAAATACATAATCATACACACATGGGACCACAACCTTGTAATTATGAGCCTGTTAGCCATCCAAGGGACAAGAACAGGCAAAGATGAGGAAACATGACAGCCCTTGGCAAGAAATTGAATTGTGGTGTGAAGAGAACCAGTAGTGAACTGGGCAAGTGTCTGCGTGAGTGACCAGTCTAACACCTAACACTTTCACCTTACAATGTTGTAGAGTTTGCTGTCACATATCAGACAGTACCAAAGATAGTGGCTACTCCTGGCAAGAGTACTGATACTTACCCACAATAGAAACTAATCAGCTTGCTTGGTCTGACATATCTCACATTGCCAGATGTAACTCCACACTGCAGTCCTGATGGGGATGTGGGGATGCGGGACAGGCAGAGAGGGGTAGATGAGAGAGGCATAGTTCCCTGAATGCTGCACATGAAGGCATTTTTTGATGCAGCAGTCATGTAACGGCCCTTCACCTGCACAAAACACACCCAGGCATGAAAGATAGCACCAATCCTTTTTCTGTGGCTGGAATTTGAGCAGCCTGCACAAACACAACAATTCACCAATTCAATGGCGAAATGCAAAGTCAGAATATCAAAATAAAAGACTATTTTCCTGAATCAACAGGCATGGCACAGATGACAGTTAAGTGCGATCAAATGCACTTTTGATCATTTAATGGCCAAAAGTACTCGCCTGGTGCACCTGTGGCACACTTGGATCTGGGCTGGGATCAAAAAGAATACATTATCATACATTACTGGTGGACGCGTAAGGCTGTGAGAATCAGAGCCAATCACATTTGTTACTTTTGTCCCCTTTAAACATGTGACTCCCCCCCTCATGATGCCCTGACAGTTTGGGAATCTTGTGCAAGAGAAAACATGTTATTGTCCGGAATGTGCAGAGTTGCAAAATGAATACACAGCAGCTCAAATATGCTGCCAAGATAAGATGATGTCGGGTTTAAAGTTTAATTCACATTTGAAGAGTCGGCACAGATGGTCCTGAGAGCGTTATTAAGCTGCACTTTTCACAGTGCACGGGCCCCAAAATAGAGCCCCCAGACTCAATACCACCTACTACCACACAATGTGATGTGAGGGAAAACGACCTAATGCCTAATGTGAGGTCATCTGACAGGATGTTCAAAAAAAGCAGTTTTCAGGTGTAAATTCTGTTTGAAATTGAATCTTCACATTTGTCTTTAACCATTCAAACAATTTTAACAAAGTCTTCATAAAGATCTTTGAGTAAACATTTTTCAGAAATGTGTACATTAAAGGGGAAAATGTAATTCCTACAGTCTGGCCTCTTTAAAGTGGAAAACCTGCCAAGATGAAAAGATGGGAAATAGAATGACTCTAGAATTGCCTTGGCCCTTCCAGAACCATTAAAAATGATTTTTGTAAATGCGTGTTGTTATATTACATGTAGTAAACTTCAATCTTTGCATCAGTGAGCACAGCCCGACACAAACGAGCATAAAACCTCAACCCGGAGCAAAATACCTCCCAGAGGGGGTCGAGCAGAACAATAACTGTTTTTATACACAGCCTTTATGAAGCAGCAATTAGCCTGTTTCTCATGCCTCATTGACCTCACACTGAACCCACTGAGGTCTGTCTGCAGAAACCCCCATTAGTTTCCCATTAAAATGTCATTAGAGCCAAGCCACTGATCTGTCTCACCTGGGTCACTATCGCTTATCATTTGCAGTAGGAAGAATGTGGAAAGCACTGAAATACTGTGGTATTGTTGATGTCATTATGGAGGTTTTTTTTGTACCACTACTTAACATAGGACCATACTACATGAGCTGTATTTGAAGAGAACTTTGCAAGATAGGATTAAAAATTGCCTCATAGAACAACAAAGGAAAGCAATTAGACATCCAAACCACCACTGGTGTTAAAATGTAATATTAATAGTGTCGTTAATATGCACATAATAAATTGCCAAGAGCAGTTATATAAAGAAAAGAAGATAAAAGTACAGAAACTTAAGAGTCTCATCTCCTCACGGAGCTTGTTCCACAATACTGATGTCCTTAGGGGTAATACCTGATCATCTGTAGTATCCAGTCTGGACAAATGAATCCATACTGTGGCACCTCAGGGTGCAGTCTGGTTTGTAAGGGTATAAAATGATGGCTGTAACTGGGTGCTAGTTTAACACAAAACTTGCAAAGCAAACTCTTTAAATTCAATTCAGTTTTATTGGTGCACAGGGTTGATATGGTCAAGTGTCCTACATCTAATTAAAGGCTTGTTGCTGCATTGTTTTTCAGATTAATAAAGCAACGACAGTCATGTATGATTATATGAAAGCGTAGATCATGACTTAGTAAGGAAGGATATATTGTTCCTCTGAGTAATATAACATGCAAGAAGCAGAACAGCAAAGGACTTGGAATTGAAGCCAGGCACAAGTGAAAAATTATAACCTGATTGCTCGTCTGCTCTTGGTATCTCTGGTATTTTACATTTGGCATCTTATGTATGTTGTGGTAGGTCTTGGGTGCACTCACTGTGTAGGCATCTCAAAACACACCTGCTATTTGGTGTGTTTATTTATCTATTTATTGATTTATATATTTCACAGTTAACTAGTACAGTAAAGATAGAAATGAATAGTTTGTTAAACCTCTAAAAATAAGATTACAAAGTGCTTCACAGGTCAACACAGGAAAGAAATTAGACAGCCAAACCATCAACAGCGTTAAAATGTACTAATATTAACAATATGATTAACATGCACAAATTAATATCACATATCTGTTCTGCTGCCTTCGGATGGCTGCAAGGATTTGATGAACTGAAGGAGAAAGTTCTCATACGTACAGTATAAAGCAGCTGTAAGAATCACCCATATTGATTTATAGACAAATGCACTTATTTACTGACATTCCGAACAAAGACCCAATTTATACCAAAATATCAACAACTTGTTTTGCGCTGCCTCATTTGAATGAAACTCCCACCTGTTTGCAACATGCACACTGCAACTTGGCATAAAATTACCAGACTACCACATCTTCTTGGGAAAAAATGGATGAGGAACCTATGCATTTAAGGGAATGCCAAGTGTAACATATGCAAAATAGTTATTGCTGCTGCATTAGTTTGCATTAGTTTGTTCATGTAACGCCTTCACCTAACTTTTAGCATAACCAGAAACTCTTTCTCTCTTCCTTTGTGCCACTTTTTTTTATTTGTGTCTCTCGTGTGAAGGAATTCATTATTATAAATTATTCATGTTTTAACCATGCATTGTTTTGTGTTAGTGATGCATTTAAAAATGTAGTACAAATGTGTCGTATTAAGTATGTTGGCGCTCTCAGCAGCACCCTACTCTGTCAAGAAGCAGCATGTATAGAAACGCAGTGCTTCTTTAAACGCAGGTCTAATGCTCATATGGGATTCTCAACATGTTTGAACAATATCTCTCAGACTGACGTGCTGAGCTATGAGCCTGCTACCAGGGTTGACAGTGTGTGACTGCTGAATGTACTGTATTTTAAGAATTGTTTGCAGTGCTAATGCTGGGAAAGAGTGAAGAAAAACAGAGTGGAGTACGGAGGTTTCTCTATTTACAAGTCAAACTCTTCAAGAATGAGAATATGCTGTATTTTAAATTCATATATCCAAATGAATTCTGGAATTGGGTTTTTATCTTTCGCTTTTGTCTTTCCTGCTAACACCTGCTCTCTGATCTAGGTTAAGTTTAGTTCACTTGAAATGGAGGACGGAGCCAGTGAGGTCAAAGGTCATTCCTTTTTCACAGCAGAAGTGAACAGTGCAACCTGATTGATCTCCTTTTTTGTGGAAGGTTTGTTTTACATGAACTACAGGAAAAATAAATGATTTGATGTTTTAAGAGTCAAAAAGGGCAAAAGAGTAAAACAAGAACACAATTTGGGTTGATAATATCATGGAGCACAGCATCTGAATCCATCCTAGTGAGTATAATTGTTATTTAATGCAGAGTTCTTTCCGTCGTTAGCCAACACCGGGGTTTGTTTATGCAGGAGCGCGGCATGTTAATCAGCACCGTCTTGATTATGATTGGTGGGGCTGTGGGTAATGCCGCCACAATCACCATTAGCCATTTGCTTTATCATTACCGAGAGGCTTTAAATAGCTTTACTGCAGGATGTTTTGGGAAAACATCATCAGCCCTGATGGAGGACTAGATTTACCTAGCCCCAAAGCAAAAAGCTGCATTGGGATCTACAACATTATCGCTACAAAAACAGTAATTCTATTGACATCTTGAATATATTTTACAGTCCACAACATCCAGACTTTTATTTCCCTCTAGATTTGAATTGGAGTCCATAATGGCTGAAAGCAGATGATATAAATTAAACAGACTCTTCCTGGAGATGTCTGCTTTGCTCATATTAATAGCAGGGAGACCTCTCTTTGCTCCAGGCAGTTATATTCTTGTCTGCTTCGCATTCATTTAAGACCTTCTTTTCTTAGCTCACATATACTGTACAGCGCTATTGATTGGTTGAGTCAAACATATTAGTGCTGATGGATTGCTGTCTTAGTGCTCCACCTGTCACTGGAAACGAGCTAGGTGTCAGTTAGAGAGAGAGAGGGGCTGCTGTATCAGCAGCTTGTGCTGCCCAGATCTCTGGGTAACCTTGACTCCAAGGACATTTGAGTTTTAGAGAAATCTGGATAATTAATAATAATAATGATGATGATATGAATGATCTATCTATCTATCTATCTATCTATCTATCTATCTATCTATCTATCACATACATACATACATACACATGCACACGGCAGTTGCCAATGAGGGCATCTTGTTTCTGGCAGAAACTCGTGGATAACTAGGTCGATTTTTACATTAAATTTATTCATTGTGACATACACATGTTTTTAGGCTAGATATAGTCCTCCCCAAAATAGCTAAATGTGTTGCGATTGGTGTTATATTGTGAACTTAACCCTGAACAAACTGTCCATCAGTTGTATTGTATCAGCAGACCTTCCATTGAGGGTTGCTGAACAATTGAATTAGGGAGGTGGAGTTGTACACCACACAATTCTTATTTTATTTATGAGGGGGATGTTGCCTTGTTAACAGTAGAGGTGTAAACAAATATGAATATGTTTTTTTCGAATATAAACAGATAATGTGCTTTGAACAGATACGAAAAACATCCATCCATTTTTGCATTAATATTCACCCTCCACCACCAGTCCCCAACGCACACCTCAGACCTGTCTGCTGATTGACACAATTTACCACAAACATAATACTTCTTCTCATAACTGAGTCAGAACGAAACACACAGACAGACAGGATCTCTGATGTCCATATCTGTTAGAAATCATATAAAAAAGACGCTTCTAATCATTTCTTCAGATCTTGTCTCATAATCATCAGATTCAGACTTTTTCTTCAGTATCATGATAATCCAGGTGGCTGGTTTCTGTACAGTGTGAACATAAGTGGCTAATAGCTAGTGCAGTGTAACTTTTCATGATGCAGATGTGCCAAAATGTAAAATAAATAGGTCAGAGAAGAACGACACAGAGGTGCAATACTAAGATATTCAGTGATGCTCATCCTCAATAACTAATCAGTTTTCAAATGATTAGTTGTGCAGTGCGGAAGAAAGCTGACTGTTGTTGCAAGCTGACCACAGGAGTTATTTTTACCTCATGATCAGATATTGAAGCCGGGCGCTGACAGAAGACAAGCAACTGCTAAAGAGCCAATAAGGGTGCTTTTCAGATTTTTGTCAATAGCTTTCTCATTTTTCATCATAGACACTTCAGACCAACTTTATATTCATGTGGACCTTGTCAAACACAGCCTCTAATTTTTAAAGAAAATCAGACAATATGGCCTGACGCATTCCTGATTTCTATTTTTCCCACTAACCTCCTATTCTATTTTCACCATTGATTTCCAAAAGTTTGGACTTTTTTCTTTTTTTTTGAAGATGGGGTTCAAATGTGAATCATATTTGATTATTGTTATTTTGTTGCCAGCTAAACTTACAGATATACTGCATGTATGAGGACTATAAATGGCAGTAGAATACAATTCAGAAAATGAAGCAGATTCGGCAATTTCTTAAAACTAGAGGTATAAGCCATGCCTACTTGTGGTATAATCTGAATACAGATATTTTTGTAACATAAAGAGATACAGAGAGTAGCTTTGCTTTGCATTACATCCCTAGTAAACAGACAGTTGTTTGGACCTAAGGCTGTCATTTGATCCTGTTAAGTTATGTTGAATATTTTTTTAGGGGTCAAAAAACTAAATGAATTGCAAATTCAATCCTAACACCTCAAAATGACTCTCAAGGCAGTCAAGACTTCCTTCTCAAAATCCTGTTGTATGTCGGGAGCAATGTGACCTTGATGCCACATGTAAGAGACGGACAGCCAATGAGATGGCTGTCTCCGAGGTTGGGATTCTCGTGATCATGTGTTTAATCTGTCATTGCGTGATTCTGTGTGTGCTGATGACTTGAGAACAAACAGTATGTGAAATTAGTTGTTTGTTTTGTGTTGAATTTTCTACATTGTTATAAGATTTAAAAAGTAGTCTGTGGTCTTTTAGGCATTATGTGTGTACATGTCTGTGTGTGACTGCACACATTTTATCTGCTCACGGGTGTACACAGGAGGAGAGGCTATCAGCTCCATTCCTAATGTCTCAGTGTTTTATTAATCCAAGTAGGTGGCACCTTACGCTGAGCCATCACTCAGCCGGCTCTTGGGAAGCTTTCCATTAGGAAGGTGAAATCCCCTCTTGGCCCTCGGCTGACACATTAGTTCAATCTACTCTCTCAAGGTCACATCATTTCAATTGGCCTCCAGAGAGACTGTGTGACAGCTGCAGTCTCTCTGGAGGCCACACAGACCGACTGAGTGATGCTCGGGCTGGGATGAAGGAGACGGCAATATCTGGTGTTTATCCATCACCCCAGGTTTGATGAGTTGTTTGCTGACTAAACCTGCCATTTTTGTGTAGCTCGTGTAGCCTCCTGTTCTGTCTCACAGACCCAACAAGTGGTGACAGCAGGGCCACAGCACCAGTGTAGATAACTTTTAAGGTGTCTCAGACTGGACCACTGTCAGATGTTGACATTTACACCAATCTGAACAGATGTTTTTAGAGATAACATTCAAAGGTTTTCTCCATGTGACTGCCTGAAGAGGGGACTCCTCATACTCAGGGGTTAAACTAGACACAATTTGAATTTCTGCTAGATTAAAAATTACATTACAAGGTCTTACATCAGATTTGAATTGGTTTCTGTGACTTGGAACTTGACTTAGTACTTTGATGACTTCAAACAACCCTGTCTCCTAGAAATTGTGGTTATATACTACTAATTTGCAACAGAATATATGTTTTGTAAGAAAGGCAATGCTGCCTGGAATATGTTTTCTATCGACTTAATGAACATCGTTAATATTCATAATCTGACAAGTTGCAAAATGTTGATATTGAAGATATCAGAGAAATGTTCACTGACATTGTATATCATTTGTTTTCCTACAGTATCCTCTCTTGCAGAAAAATATCCACTCGTAGCAACTAAAGCATGATTACACTTTTTTATTGGTGATGTTTAGGCACTCACAACACTTGGCTAAGGTTAGGGAAAGATGGTGGTCTTGCTTAAATATCAAAAAAGTCAGAAGTGACTGACATGTTAAATGTATTAACATTTAACTGAAGCCATAATCTGTCCCTTATCATAACCAAAAGTTTTTGTTGCCTTGATCTAACCATACGCTGCCACTTAATGTAATCCAGGTGATTACGTTTCCCTCAAAATGTCTTCGCCAAAACATACAGTGTTCGTTGTATATAAAGATCATTTCAGAGACAAAGGCAGAAGTTGCATGACTTCTTTATTGCGCTCGCAAATCCTCTTACAGGAGGTCATGATGGATGGTTGGGTGTACAAAGTGTCTGAATGAGACCGTAGTTCTCATCCTGTGTCCTAGCAACCGTCAGTGCTGGTTTCTTTTAACCATGACTGCAATCTTTCCCCAACCTTAACCACGTAGAGCTTGAAGGTTAATGTTCAACCTTGGAACACTGTGACAAAAAATGTAAGTGGTAACACCTACAGTAAACCATCTCTACGATAACCAAGCAAGCTTTGGAGAAACCAACGAAGTGGACCGTTTGTCAAACTTAACCAAGTACAGTCGTTTTGGTCTCCTAAACTTAACCAAACCTTAACCACAGACAATGGGAGATCAAATGTATTTGTTGTTTTGGTATGAAGATTTTATTGGATACACCCACAAACAAAAGGGAACATAAACATTTAATTGTGACACTTTTTCCAAGCTCGTCCTCAATTTACACTCCTGAGAGATTATTTAAAGCAAGTGGATATTGGTATACTTTGTACACCTACAATCTGCTTCTCCACTCTCCACTGGTATTATAGTAGTTAGGCATTTTCTTGCTGTAAACTATAAAATGAGAATTTATCTTTAGTCTTAAGTGTTTTGTTCAGTTCCCTACTTAGAGTAGAAGAGAACAAAGAAAAATTCCACAGGTCAATCAGCCTGATTAGGTCAAGGATGTACACTAAAGAATCTGTTAATGATTTTCCATGTTTTCTTCTGCATGCATTTTGGCTTTATTTTGACCAGTCTGTTTAAAAGTTTAATTTGTATCATGTTCTGTGAGCTCTGATCTGCTTTTTAATAGTATTGTGTTCCTCCAAACGACACCTACACATCTGTAAAAGCAATTGATCAGAGGAGCACACCTTGCTCCAATCTGACAGGGTGTGTGTTGTCCTGTAGACTCCAACAGTGTATCATTGTTGACCTTTTTGTTTGTTTTACACAGCATTAGTGAGAATGCCAGCAGGAGCGTTAAAACAAGCACCACTTGTTTTATACGTGGTCAGATTTTGTTTGACATTTGAAACAGCCTCCCAGATCAGGGCTGGTATAATCTTACCTCCTGGTATGATATAAAAGTAGCTAACTTAACCTCTGACCTCAGATGAAGGGGGCTTGTATCAGCACTGACAGCAGAGCAGATACAGCACATACATAGATCAGATAGTAAATATAACAAGACAAGTAGCCAGTATCTGTAGAGTTTCATTTCCTGCCCTGTTGCTTTAGTGGGTGGCTACAGTGTGTATGTGAAAATTACTTCCAGTGACAGTAAAGAGAAAATCAAGTACAATTCTGATATTTTACCCCAATAGTGCATTGAAAAATCCAACATTATTTGTTGTGCTGTTTAACTCCTTCCAGCTGCAAAACCTTTCTGACCCTCTAGCACGTACCATCAATTAATATTGGTAATATTACAAGATGTTTGTTTTATGTATTTTCTTTATTTTGCCCTTTGTTTGTTTCTGGCAGAAATATAAGTATGTGAATACTCTTTTGACTTTGAGCAGATCCAGTCAGTTTTTTAGGGCAAACTCGCACTTTGTGAGGAGATGTTATTTGGGGTTAAGTGGTGGATTTTGTCAATAATTTCCAAACAAATCCAAGAATATTCACAGGAAATGGAAAGGCTCTGGGTGAAAGGCTCCTCATTGGACCGTTACGGTCATACCTTCAGATAGTGAGGATAGTGATGTTGAGGGCAGTGGCAGAATAGAAAAAGTTCATAGCCTATTTATTGAATGATAAACAGCAAGAATCAATCAGCCTTTACTAAAGTGCATCACTGTATTTTCCTGGTGGAAATCTCCAAACCTATCTGCGTAGATACCAGGCCCCAGGGCAAAACATCTAATCTGCAATATTGCGTACTTAATGAAATTACCATAAAGTAACTACTAGCAAGTGGTATTTTTTCTTTGTTTGTTTTGTTTTTTGTAATTTGGATTAACTGTCCCTTTGAAACCTTGAAACACCATTGAAGTACCACTATCTCTCCAAAATCTGGAAATGAATAAATAACAAATAGTAGAGAGTTATCTTTACTGTTCATTATTATTATTTGTTTTGACTTAAATTGCTGACATTTAGATTTGACAGTTGGCTCAAAACTTGTTAGTGATTTGTTTATTTCACTCTCAGGACATACATAAACTGAAGGATATACATAGTATAGAACTCCTCCTGCATCTCTCTTGATCCTGAATGGGTTACCAAACAGACCTACCAGTCACAGGCTGAGGGGCCCAAGGGGTCCAGGGGTACGTAACACAGCCACACAGTGCCTTCTTGGGCTATAGTTAGAACTACATTAAACACAGGTTTCCTATATTTTGTATGGTGTCCTATAGTATTTTGTATAATATCTGTGGAAAGGGAGTGTCAGTGTGGATCTGCTGTGCCAAGAATCATCGGAAAGGAGTCAGACAGCTTTCAGTCTCCAGCATTAACAAAATTCTGATGTCCAAGTGCAGTTTTCAGGGTGGGGGGGTAGGGGCCTATTTTCTCACAATTCTTCCATGGCATTGATCCTTTAGAAACTTGATAAATATTATATTTTTGTATATTTTGGAAAGATGTATATGTCCTCAGTCTCAACTGGGTGTCATCATCCGTTGGAGTTAGTGTTAAAGTTAAACTGGATTCAACTAAGGTGGTCCCGTTTTGTACGAGATTTATCTCTTGCAGTGGAAGCTTCATTGTCGAGTCATTCCTCAAACTGCTTAGTGCTCACGATTGAGTCGTCATCATTCTAGTGTACCCTGAAAGGCTCAATGCAGAGAGCACCTTGTGATTTAATGGAGCAAAAACTGGAGTTAAGAGGCTACCTCTCCCTGAAGATGTGAGGTTCAATATTGCTTTAGAGAATACCGGTCAGCCCAAGTCCCTGCAGGTCCCTCGGGGCACTCCCAGCGAATAGGTTGGGCTAGATTAATGAGCTTTAAAGCGGATCTTCGACTTGTGGCAGTGTTTGACTTTTTGAGCGGAGTGTGACCAGCGGACTCTCCCCTGAGACCTCTAGTCGGCTCAGTGCACTCTTTAATTAAAGGGAATCATTGCGCAGTGGACGGATCCAGGGGGCTTTACTTAATACCTTAAACACAGCTCAATAATACCGGCTGGATTTCAAACAGAGCTTCTGATATGGCTCCATGGAAAGTCTCCAGGTGAGACAAACATGGACGGAGGGAAGTCTTGTTGCAATAGTGCTATATCACATTTAAACACATCAAAGTTTGACTTTTAGTTGTGAGAAAATCAGGGTGCCTCACATCAATTCCTTGTTTTGTTATATTAGACCGTCCTCAACAGAAAATTGACAGCACTGGTCATTTGTTCAAGCACTTGAAACAACCTGTTTACATTTTCCTGACAAGTGACCTCTTGTGGTCATGCAAATAACGATTGTCCTCTCCAAAGCAAAGGCAGAGGTAGTGTGACATTGTTGTTGCACCACAAAACCTTTTGCAGCAAAGAAAGGGGGTTGATGGAAGAGGGTAACCCTATTCCTTAAGTGCAAAAGATGTCCCCCTTCGGATAGGGGTGTCACATCATAATGTTTAAGTAGGTCTGTCTTGAAGATTCATTCTTGACCTTTCTTAAACTTATTTGGGTTGTTTTGGAAACAAAGGACCTATTTTATTAGTCAGGTTGGAGGACTTTTATTCCACAATGGCTTTCAAAAATCCTTACTGGTCTGATTGTGCTCTGGTGTGTAAACCAATTTTGTGTCAAAACGGCCTAACCTCTGCCACATTTCAATCAAGTGACACTATGATTGCTATTGCAAAAGCCATTCATTAATTCATTTCCCCTGACATGTGCTGGAGATCCAGCGGTTGACTCAAAGCTTTGCTCAGTGACTTGTGACAGGCTGAGGAAGGAGGGTTAGTCTGTTGAAAACTCAGTGGGGTTAAGTAGCTGCAGCAGGGTGTGAGTGCCATAACACAGCAGCCCCTCCAGAAGTAGCTAGCTCTGCTAATCCCAGTGCACCAAGGAAATGCCAGCATACATACAGAGCTTTGATCTAAGCAGCCTGCACAAAAGACATTTAAGATAAACTACCATTCTGACATTCTCAAAATCCCCAACATTACCTTTTAGCAGGCATAATCCTATATGAGCTCATGAACAGTTGGGTCCATTATGGCACCTGTAGAGATATCACACATCTGCTTCCATTTTCATTTATACTGTAACCTCAAACAAAATCATACTACTACCAATATACATTTGTGTATGTTTTTGATTGAGTTTAAGGTGAGATTCAATCTTTTTTAACTAAGATTTGGGGGAAATAGAATTTTTCATTCAACACTATGTCCCTATATATAATGCATAAACCAGTCATGTATCCCTTCACTCTTAGGAATTATGTTCATACTGGACGATTCCGCACCTCATAATTTATGGCCAATGGCAACATTCTGTGCCACTGCATGAAGTACTGTGCCCTTTTTGTCGACAGGTGGAATGAGGGTGTGGCTAGGCATGTACCATAACCCTAACTACAACCCTAACCCTATCCAATTTTCATGCAGAAGACCAGAGTTTGTGTCACGTCACACACCTACAATTAATGTTTGCCTTTTTTAAAGAAAAAAACCCAATAATTTTTCCCAACCTTAACCATTTGTTAAGGTATGGTTATTGTTTATGTGCCATAACCAACCCATGAATTTACCTGTAGCCCACAATTTTGCCACAATCCAGACACATCACTTCAAGACCTCTGGCCCTTTAGGGTCAGGTTATGTGTTCATAGTTGTTTTTGAACGGCCGCACTCGAAGGCAGAGCGAAAAGCCAGCCATCATGGAGAGGGGACATGCGATATCATTTAAATATGGGGATAACGGCACACATTTTCAGACAGTCTCTCCTGGGAAGGTAGTTGTACGCACAAAAAGTGCCACAAATAGTTAACAAATGAAAAAAGAAAGCTTGATAGAGAAGTTCAAACCCTCTTTTTTGACCTCTGCACAGCTGGCCAATCATACGTACAATCATTGCATGCACACGCAACGCTATGTTGCTAGGCAACGCAGTGGTTGCTGATGCTCTCGTCTGTGCAGTGAGTCACAACAATAAGGGAGTTATTGTACTCACCTGTCTGAACGGCATTCTGTGAGTCTTGTGCACCGCAAAGTCCTCCACAATCTGCTCTAGGTTCAACTTCTCAGCTCGTTCATTCTCAAAGCATAATATAACCAGTCCACTCAGCTTCTCTGTCCCACTCTAAGTTTTTTAACACTTACATGTAGAGCTGAATGAGG
>NTHP01000352.1:0-48083 GCA_003416845.1 Oplegnathus fasciatus | reverse complement strand
GAGGATCCACCATGAGCATTTTAGCATTGCTAACTTAATCTATTTGGAGCACCCAAGTAGAAGAACAGCTCTGCTGACTAATGCTTGAATATTGTACTGAATCATATGCTGAGCTGCTGGAGGGGAGGATGGGAGTGGTTACATTTTCTGTGCAACGTTAAGTCCAAACAAAATCAGAAATTACTGTGTTGGGAAGCATAATGTTGCCATGGAGTCAGTTAGTTAGCTGTGGGCTTCAACTTGAGGACCATTTTTTTAGCCAACATTTGTAAACATTTTGGCTAATTGTATGCCGAATTAGCTATTAGCAGTTCCTGTTTGCAGGGCACCCATGGATACACAGACAACTATCACTGGATTACTTTGTTACTAAATCAGCGTGCAGACTACAATATTTAACTTCCCGTTGCTTTTAAAACACTAGCATTCACCTGTCCATTTCACCTCATGTAGAACCTTGGCTCACTGTTCTCCCTCAGCACCTCTCTTCGAACCTTCCTCCACCACACTGGGGAGAAAAACCTCTGGTCTAGACATAGAAATAACTGTTTATTTTAATTACTGTAAATACAAATCAACATTCAGTGATGTTGGAATAGTCTGGCCTGCTTAAGACAGCAGTGATTTGATTGTTGACATACTTCACTAAGTGTGTTTTCGAAGATGTGGCTGTGTCCTGTAGTGCATCATCTTAATTTACTTGCAAAGAATGTAGTGTTTAGATAAAATGATGCACAAATGTTGTGTACATAGATCCTAGGTTACATTTAGGATTCCTGATCTATGGTTCAGAAGTTTCCAGAATGTATACGTCTATAAATGTCTCCAGGGGAGTGAAATCCACACCATTCTGCCAAAAACCATCTGTACCTTTGCCATTCCTTTAGCCTGATCTGCCATTAAATGCCTGAATGTTTGTGAAGCTAGAATGGAATATCAAGGCAGCTACTGCTGAAGGTCAGCTGTGCACAGACTAATATTGTTCAGTGTGTGAATCATAGCAAGGTAAATTATGGCTCCAAGGAATTAGAGCAGCCAAAAACTCAATTAATGAGATTAATAAACAGATTAACCTGAGAGCCCGACTTGAGTCGACATGTCTCAGTTCTCAGATATTTCTTTTGACTTTATTTCATTCTTTGAAAAACACTTTGTAACAATGTCTTGAAAGGTCATATGGTGTTATAATTAATGTTTTTATTACTGGAATTGGAATACCTGTGTGCTCTGCACATCCAAGATATTACCTGTCTATCAGTGTAGCTCATGTGTATGGTGTTTATTCTCAGATATTCCACTGATAATGTTTGATTTTCTGTATGGTACTAAATGGTGATAACCTGTGTTAGGCAAGTTACTTGAAAAATATGATCAATTATTCATCACTTATTACTAATTAAAAAGTAAACACATTACTCTTTACTCACCAGCAGTAATTAGTAGCTGTACTGGTTACATGACTTTTCCTTACTCAGCACAGCTCCCTCATAGGTGACTTCCAGCAACTCCAACGCTGCACAACCTCACATTGTGTCTTCTGTAAATAAATAAAACCATTTCTGAGCTTTCTATATCAGGGTGGAGATGTGTAATGTCCATAACAGGTCTTCTGTGATGTTGATTCCCAGGAACCTAAAACTGTTCACTTGCTCCACCTCAGCTCCACTGATGTAAATAGGGGTGTGTCTTCATCTCCTTTTATCTAAAATCAATGATCATCTCCGTGGTTTTGTTGACGTTGAGCAGTAGGTTGTTCTCTGTACACCACTCTGCAGGATTGTTGATTTCATCCCGATTTGAATTCTCCTTGTTGTTTGTAATCCGGCCGATGATGGTGGTGTCGTCCACAAGCTTCACAACATAGTCCATGTCAGGGATTGCAGTCGTGGGTGTGCAGCGTGAACAAGAGGGGGCTAAGCACACAGCCCTGGGGGGCTCCGGTGTTGAACACTAGAGTAGAGGAGGTGTGACCGCAAATCTGAACTGTCTGGGGTCTGTTTGTGAGTCCAATATCCAGTGGCAGAGTGTGGTACTCAAGCCCAGAGTGCTAAGTTTACATCAGTTTCATGGGGAGATTGTGTTGAATGCTGAACTGAAATCAACAAACAGCATTCTGACGTAGGTGTTGTTATTTTCAAGGTGTGTGAAGGCTGAGTGGAGGGCAGTGGAGATGGCATCCTCTGTGGATCTGTTTGTTCTGAATGCAAAGTGAGGGTCCAGGCTGGCGGGGATGTTGTTTTTGATATGTTGAAGAACCAGTTTCTCAAAGCACTTCATCAGGATGGGGGTGAGTGCCACAGGGTGGTAGTTGTTTAGATTGCAGACTTTTTAGGTACAGGGACGATGGTTGCTGTCTTGAAACAGGTGGCAACACTCTTCTGTGACAGTGAGATGTTAAAAATGTCAGTGATGACATCAACTAGCTGGTTGGCACAAGTTCTTAGTACAGGGCCAGGGATGTTATCAGACCCACCAGCTTTACTTATATTCACTCTCAGCAGGATTCTTCTCACATCCGCTGCGGTTACTGACAGTGGGCGGTCATCTAGAGACAGAGTAGACTTAACAGCTGACTCTAAAATGTGTTAAGCTCATCTGGCAATGTGGCCTCACACATGATGGGGACGCTTTCTACACATCTTTGTTGTTGTTGGTGTTGAGGTCTCTCTCCAATCTCTCCTGATGTCTCTGCTTTGCCTCCTTAATGCCAGCTTTCAGTCTCACTCTGGCGGAGCTGTTTGCTTCCTTGTCTCCTGACCAAAAGGCAGCTTTTTGGCTCTGGATAGGGCCCTCCCTTCTCCATTCATCCAGGCTTTCTGGTTGGGGAATGATTTTATTATCTCTGTGATCACCACATCATCAACACATTTGCTGATGTATGATGTCACTGATGGTGTATATTCCTCAAGATTGATGTGGGACTTCTGGGTGGTGGCATCTCTGAACGTGTCCACACTTTTACTGTTTAGAATGTAAACAGCAGCTATTTGGAAAAGGTATAAGCGCTTTTGATATTAGGTACGGTCAGGTGGCATGTCATTTGAACTTGTTTGTTTCAAGCATACTGAACTGATCTGATCACTGAACTTTCTGATCATCAACAGCTTCCTTACACCCTATCTTCCTTACATGAAAGCTGAGGGGTTCACTCACTGTCCAACTCTGGACAAAATGGTAATGATTCTTGAATGTAGGCCTACCAGTGGTTGGCTAGCCAGTTGAGAAGACACAACTTGGATATAAGACAACTTTGGAGTCACAGAAAGGAGTACTCTTTTGCTCTTGGCAGAGACTTCCTGCCTCCCCACACCTCTAGCCACTGCGCCAAGCTAAGACATCCCTGACCAGTGTGTCCACAGAACAAACAGAGGTGAAACTCTCTAAACCTCCAACTCTTGGAAAGACAGCAAACTAGAGGTGTTCAATACATGTCCGAATGAGTCTTTAATACAAAATCTTCAAACTGAACTGACTCTACTGAACCAACATTGTCACTGAATGAATCAGTAGCTTTGAGCAGTGGAGTTTCCCTCACTGGTCACTGAAAGCATCATTGTCAGCTCAGCCGTGATACACAGTAAATTACTTCCCTGTTAAAAGCTTATTAAAAGACAATAAAAGCATAGTTATCAGCCATAGTTTTGTAATAAACTGAATGTAACAATTTGAACCAAGAACATACTACTGAACTGAAGTCAGTCAGAAGCAGCAACTGCTTCGTGATGTACATACTGAAGTGCATTTGAACAGTGATGATATTGCTTAGCTTAGAAACAAGACTAAGGGCTGTATTTTAATCACAAAAGTGCAACAATAAGTGCAAAGCAGTGGGTCTTGGGTGCACAGACTGTGTGGGCATCTCCAAGTGCATCTGCTATTTTGGTTTAGGCATGTGACAGCAGCGCAAAGTGCAAAAGGGCTTGTTGCAGTGTAATATAAATTGGAGGTTGTGGCAATTAATAAATACACTTGCAGCCAGTCACATCACTGGTCTCATCACTCTGAAACAGCTGAGCCAATCACAGGGATGCACAGCTCAACAAATGGAAGGACGCTTCTTCAGGAAATCCTATTGTTGTTTGGATGGTGCAGAGAGCCATGACGTGAACACACAGCACCATAAATCTGCAGCCGAAGGCTAGAGGTAAAGTCAAGGGCTCCCCAAATTCAGTAGAATTCATCCTCTAGGGACCATGAATGTTCATACAAAATGTCATGACAATCCATCAAATAGTTTTGGTATTTCAGTCTGGACCAAAGGGGTGGACTGCCTAACCAACCGACATTGCGATCCCTAGTCCCAACTTAGCTAAATACCGTTTCTTTCCCTGTTTAGTGGCCAGAGAGAATTTGACCCTTCAGCAGTGTCTGCAGCAAGATATTTGGCTTTTGACCAGATCTGCAGCGTACGTCTTCAGCCAACCTAGTTTTCATTAATATTCTCCACCTGTGTACAGGGATGTGTGGGAGATTTGCAGTATCTAGCCTTGGAGGATAATCGTGAAATCCCATTAAGCCTCTTGTGTTTACTGAGACAAAACAGCAGCCTTACTTAATGCCTATCCTGTTTGGACTCCTGTGTTTCCTGTATAGCTGTGAAAAAATACGGAACTGTTGATTACCTGCTGACTGCAAGGCCCTCTCTCTGCCACGATAGAGAAATCAAATTCAACTGCAACTTTTCTCCTCACACTATGGAAATGGAATGGTATTTTTGGAAACATTTTCCACCATATGTATATTGCAATATAAGGGCATTAATAAGAAATGCCTCATGCCTGGTCAAGGTATGATGCATTCGTCATGCTTTGACATATCAGCATATCAGCACATTCATAAGCATGTTCATCAGGCATTGTGACTGCCCTTTTAATGTAAGTGCCCATATACTGCATTATGAATAAAGCAGTCATAAAGCCTGTTACCATATAGTCACCATACTTGGTAGATTGTTTTCAATGCTGGAAGTGCTAATACTGCAGTATTTCGTTTTCTTCACCCTGCTCTTTCTAAATTTGAAATGATTAAAGTGAGCTCAAATGTCTTAAAATGCTGTTCCATGCAGGAAAGGTGAGAGAAATACAATTCCCTGGCAGGAAATTAGGTGAAGGAGATTATTACATAAGTGCAGGAAACAGGAATGTGACTGTGGGTGTGGAGGTTGGGGTGCACTTATTTTCAGCTCCAATGGATCAAGGTGAATTTCTAAATTGTGCAAGCACATGCTGTGAGTGAATTTCTTATTTTTAGAGAGTTGAGCTTTTTCTTTTTTTTTTTTACCCATTATGGAAAACATTAAACCCTGATCTTGACCAAATGCATGTAGTTTCCTAACTGTAATGAATGTTCTCTCTGCAAACAAAATATAAGAACCCTCATTATGCCCCACATAGTACAACACAATAAGTGTTGGAGAGTGTTCAAAAAGAAAGATGGAGGCCCTCATTCATCTGCATCAATTAGATTTTGATATATCTGGTACACAAATGGCAATATGCCCTTATGCTGGAACTAAGGGAAGGTCAAACCACCAAAATTATCAGGATGAAAATCCACAGCAAATTTAACGGCAATTAAGAGTTACTGATCTGAACCCAAGACATTTATAATTCATACTGTTGGCACATAATCCCTTAAAAGTAGGTTCGCATTCTTTATGAAACTCCTTTTTATGTTTTCATGTACAGTGTTTCCTCCATGAGCTGCAGTGGAGAGATACTAACATAAACAAGAAATTTTGTATGAGAAGAACTGTAACTTTGGAAGATCCCCTATTGATTTGTCTAACTCAGACAGATGTGCTTATGTGAGCTTCAGATTGACTGTGGATTTTGTCCCCCATCTCTTTCAGTGGAACCACTTTAGGAAGTGATTTCTTTGTAGCCAGTATGGACAGGAGGAGCAATTACTGCGACGATAATGCTTTTAATGTATATACAGGCATGAAAAGGTGAACCTATCCTTTAATAGAAATAAGGTAGAATAGGTAGAATAACTTTATTTCAATCGTGTATTCACAAGTACTAAAAAAATACTACAATGACTTTGGACAAAGTATCTTATCTCAGGCTGGTCTCCCTAGAAATGACGTTTATTTTGAACAATTGTGCAGCACAATAGTTATGCCTATTGCCAACTGTGAGTGCCAATGCAGGAAGCATTCAGTCTTTTACTTGGAGTGGCATGCAGCACGTTTGACTTTGATGCTGGAGTTCTGGAGTGCATGTCCATTTGGTTACTATTGAGTATAATCCAGGATTTCGCAGAACCATCATTCTGAATGTTCTTGGCAGTATGTTGTATTGTTACTTATCAAGTTGTGATGTAGTGATAGAGCTTCATTAGCTTGGCAGCGAAATAAATTTGCACCTTTCCAGACAGAAACTCTTTTAGCAGGTAGAGAATATTAATTCAAGGTATATTAATAACGGGTTGTAGCCTCTCACTTTTTATAAGGATGTTTTTATTTTGTTTTATGCCTACAGTTTTTATACGTGTATACCCTGTTCTAATATTGTTTAACTTATTGTCTCATTTGACATGCATTTCAGTTACAAATGCACATTTGTAAATATGGACTGGCTCAGTGTCTTGTGCATAATAATGTTGCATTTGTTTGTGAAGAAATTGAAATATCCTACATTTAGAGCCGTAGTTAAAAAGAGGAGAAACTTATTGGTGCTTGTGGATTTCTGGATAGTGTGCGCTGGTTATGCTGCTGCACACGCTGCTGCACACGCTGCTGCAGTAGAGGTGCTCAGGACTTGCCGCTGCAGCCAGAGAAGCCTGCCTGCCGCGCACACAGGCGGACAGACTACACCTAAAGAGTGTTTCTCAACTGCACTGATCGCTGGGAAGAGGGTTTGCGCAACTGCTTGCTAACGGCTTTCTGAGTTTCCAAGGAAGAGAGAGTACTGACAGAACACTTCATGTGGATTCAAATGAGCTCAAACATGTGCCTTTCATTTTATTATCACAAGAGGAACCACCTGTTTTATAATACATGTTTCTTTCTGTCACTACTTTTAATGTTACCTCTTGTGGTTTTGCATTTCCTCATGTTGTTCATATTGTGATGTATAGCATGACATGTATAGTAACTGATGGGCTATAGTTGCTAAGGTAATGCACAGGAGTTTTAAGCTCACATTGGCAGCATAGCTATTATATAGGCTAGCCTGGCCTCTCTGCACCCTAGGCAGAGTTATACGCTAACTATAACTATGTACCAGATTGCCATTGACTTTGGTACGGATATTCATGGCCTAAAGAGGATGAATCCTATGATATTTGTGACCCTTACTCTAGCACCACGATCACCACCTCTAACCCTTGAACTCCAACCCTAACCAATGTTTCATTATTGGAAGAGTGTTAGATTGAATTTTACTTGTGTCCGTGCACCACAACCTGCATCCTTGGGATGTAGTTAGACCGTATCCTAACCTAACCCACTAAATACAACATAGGTGGCTAACCATATGCCATGGAGACCCACACTGTAGGCTTTAATTCCATCTGAGTCCCTCAGTAGGTGATTTCACTGAGGAGTTCTTTTTCTGTACTTGATGAGCTGGATGCAGTCTTTGGCTGGTATGAAAACCTGCAGACTGTTGCCTCTCCATGGCTCATGATTGACCACACATGCACAAGAAATATAAATATCTGCTTAGGCTGAATGCCATGAAGCTCATTCATGTGAATCAGAGGACGAACACCTTCCATTTTAAGACACTTCCTGAGCTTCCAGCACCACCCTCAGGCCTATGTCACGCAGGCTTTCAAGTGGTAATTAAATTTGTTGAGTACATACATACTCCCATGGTGATTAACCACTTTGATTTTATTGACCCCATAGCCTTTCCTCTACCACCATGATCTTTGATTTCCTCAAATTAATTTATTCTGGGACCATTAACATTGTAATGTACCTACATATACACTTGTTTATGTCACACGTTTCATTGTGCTTTTTAGTTTAACACCTTTCATCAATTTAACACACCTTTCATTAATTACGTATATCGATAACAAAATTAAAAGTGATACATGTGTTTATTGGGAGGTCTGGGTAGACTTGTCGTGTTGTTCAGTTTAAGTTGTTGCTGATGGCTGGCGGCAGAACTAGATGCGCTTATTTCAGTGTTTTTAAAGCTATTTGGCTCTGGAAGCATTTTTATGGTGTCACCATAGATGGATTTTTGTCTGTATAGAAAGCCAAGAGTGTTTCAGGGCTCACAGCAGAGCAAGAGCCAAGTCACTATAGGTTACTGATGTGGTCGGGCAGCTACAGTAGAAGTGCATGCAGGCTTTAGATGAGCCAGCAGTGTGTGGGGCCCGCCCAAGCTGAATACCAAGCGCCATGTGGATGCCATTCAGGTGACTAATGAAGCTCCCAGCACAGCTCATGGCACCAAACCCGGCTGAGGGAATGAGATGATACTAGATTAGCACGTCCTAGAAATAGATGAGTCAAAAATATGACAGAGCACAGAATGCATACACCATGCATTAACCTCTCCTGGACATAGCAAGTTACTTTGCAAATATTTTTCCGTTTCCTCTTCACTGTATGAGTGTTGCTGAGGTGTGGTGAGCAAATGGAGATGTCTTCGAGATGGGCAGGTGATGGAGTGGAGGAGCCCGGCGTGGCCCATCACTCACAGTAATGCCTCCATTACCTTGGTGTGAGTGCTGTGTGTGTGTGTGTGTGTGTGTGTGTGTAAAGCTGTAAGTGTGCCTTATTCTAAAATAGATATGATCCACAGAACCTGGAAGGCAGCACTACAGCCAGAGATTTTAACCCTTACCGCACTCTTAAATGTTAACCGTATTGGTCTTTGCCTTTTTAAAACACTGCACCTCTCCGTTCATGGGCATCAGTTAAATGATGTGTAAATCAGTGAGGAATTCAAATCCTAAAAGACAGGAAAGAAGAAATCGTCCATTTTATTTTATATTTATGTTATGTTATTAACTATAAACAATTCATCTCTATATCCTATCTGTGGGCTACATTACAGATAAGTGGTTTACCCACAAGATTTTATATATCCATGTCTAAGTTGGTAGAAATAAGATGCAGTTGATGCAGTTGACAGGGATGTACCCTGTCATTAAATTGGTTTCTGGAGAAAGTTTCAAATATGATGACATTGGTTGGGTGGTTGTTTCAGATCAAGATATCATCTTTGATCTTTAGTTGCAGATGGTGAAAAACTGCAACTACCTGCATATTGATGAATTCCTGTTTACTTTATCTGATTTAGCTTTAAGAGAACTGTTTTATTCTTACTTGAAGTATGTAAAAGAACAATTTATCTCAGTCTGTACTTACATGACAGAAAAGCTCAATTTTCTACACAAGATTACATTTGTTGTGGATATTCATAATCCCCAGAAGATTCATTCTACTGCTACTACTGATTTTGGTTATCACTGATGCTCTTGCGCTACTCTTATACTAAAATTTCCTCTTACATGCAACATATTGCATAATACTGTAAATAGGCTGCCATAATATACAGCATATTGAAAATATATTAGCTACCCAGAGGAAGAACCCTTCATCAGTATGTTTTCAGATTGTTTGGTGCACTGAGCATTTAAACAGGAGCCAATAGCAGGGCCTCAGAGTTTACTTTTAGCATAGTTGTATGCTGTACCTTGAATAATGTCCAGTTTAGAGAAAGAGGTTCACCGGTCACCTTAAACTGACTTTCTAAATTAGAGACTCCCTCTAGAGTTCTCTCATTGTGCTGTGGTTGTCTTTTTTGTGTCTAAAAAAACAGGCGCTTCATATAAGTTTCACATCGCTGTAGGTCAGCTCTCGGTCAAGTTACCTCTCCAAATCAATCAGCTTATCAACTCACATGTCCCCTCTCCGTTTGATCTGAAGAGCTCTCCACTCAGAGTTTCATCTAGATCACATGACACTGCAGAGCTTGACTGCCTTTTCATTTTAAGATAGCATTTAGAAAATATTATGGTATGAAGTTTGCAGCCCTTTTGGCGCTTGTGTGTCCTCATTTTGACGTTGTGTGTCAATATTTCTTTTCTTCTTGTAGCTTTTTTTAAAAACATTATTCACAAAGGAATAACGTTAGAAAATGAAAGTAGAAAAATAAAATATTCAGCTACGAGACATTTTTCCATAGACGAAGGAGACAGAGCTGTTTTTCCTTGCAGGTGTCACCTTGTCTTCTGAGGCTTCATAAAAATCTGCTTTGCTGATGCTGCAATCTGAATTATTTATTCAGCCTGTAACTAATCTACTCTTCTTCTCCTCTCACATTGTGATGTACTTCTGTCCTTTTCCTGTGACTTGTCATTGAAGAGGAGAACTGTTTGTTTTCATAGTTTTCATTTCACATTCTCATTGAACAACTCTAGAGAAAGCAGCAGTATAGACATAAACAGCATTAGTTCTTAGATTTAATGGTTGGAATATACTGATAAGACCATGGCATTCAGATGAAACTGCCTAATCAAGCCAGTGGGGCTAGGGCTGGGCGATATATCAAATATATTCAATTAATAAGCGATATGGCAGATGACCATATTGTCATATTCAAGTTTTCGTGCCGCATTTTAGTAATTTATTCATGCATTAAAAGCAGGCGGCGTTTACATGCAGGAGACTCGCTCTCCCTCTCCCACTCAGTCACAAGATCGTGAAACAGAGGTGAAGACAGAGGAATTCATTCCGAAAAAAACAAACAGCTGGTCGATCATGTGGAGTTGGTTCTGTTTCTATGCCACAAATCTAATAAACAAGAAATCCAAAGTCAGACAACCAGGCTTACTTCTGTTATTGTTTAGTGCTGTTTCTCTGCTGTGCACTTGCACATTTCAGAACATGATAAACGTCTATGTAAGCACTGAAAACAAGTATAATATTATAATTATTATTTTAATTGTGGTGAAAACCAGGACAATTTGGTGGTGAATGTTGAAAACCGGGACATTTTAGTGTTTTACAGATATCCGTCGGGACTCGGGACACCCATCTTGAAACTGGGACAATCCCGGACAAACCGGGATGTCTGGTCACCGTACCTGAGGGGCAGTAGGTGGAGCCAGAGGAAGCTGGTTTTTATTAAGATTATCTGTCTCATGTACTGCTGTCTGGACATAGTGACAGTTTTAGTAAATATGACAAAAAGTGATTTTTATACAAGTTATCTGCTTTAAGTGGTGTTCTGGCCAACACACCGGGGTGAACTTCGTGTCAAACAAAGAACTAGCACCCAGACTGAGCATATTTCTATTTCTCCACTACAAGTATTTATTTAAAAGATAACAAGAGTAAAACACACAATATGTAATCTGAAGTGAAAGAAAGTGTATGTTTCTCTGTTTTGCCTTCGTATGTTCCGTGTGCACGAGCATGAACATACGTGTTAGGTCAGAAACAAAAGACTATGTGAAGCGGGAGCTTTGAGTTTCCTCTCCACATGTATAGTTATACGTTAAAGGCCAATTCAAGGTGGATGTGTGTGTGTGATCTGTGTAGGATAACCGTGCCAGGTTATAAAAGAGGAAAGTTAGTTTACATGCAAGACATAGAAGTTACTGGATGTAACTCCAGTTCTATAAGTACGTGCAGCATAACTAACATCAGTTTAGCGCTGTGGCTACCCAATAACCTAACAATGAAAAGACATCACAACAATAAAGCTCAATGAATAAGATAAACCAAATCAATACATGTACATTAACAAAAGTTAAAAGTCAAGGGCGGGTTATGGTTAGAGTTAACTGCAGGGAGTGTGTGTATTTTCGGATAAATGGGCTGTCGGAGCAATAGGAATTTGTTTTCGGCTAATGGGCTGTCGGACCAATTGGATGTCAGAACAATGGCATGGCACCAAGCAGACTACACGGTGGAGATCAGAGAGCCATCAGAGGGTGGGAGGTAAGAGGTAAGTTAGGTAAGAGGGCGGACAATAGGGGAGCTGGGGTTTTGTTGACCCGGTCAGGGGCATAGTCCAGGTGATATCCAGTTACAGTTATGTTACAGGAAGTGATTGGAGGAGAGCGGTGACTGTTTACATAATGGCTTACGTTTCAAAGTAAAAGTCCAGTTTCACACAAGTCACACAATGAACAAATTCATCTATGGAGTTCCAATGGTCCCTACACCAGTAACGTTCTGTTGTGGCTGAGTGCCACGGCAAAATCTCTGCTGCCACCGCAAAAACAAACAAACACACAAACGAAAAATAGTAGTTGCTAGATGTAACTTCAGTTCTATGGGTACGAGAACTGCAAGAAGAGGGGAGTGAAACGGCGCCTACACACGGGTGAGAAATGCGACTCATGACCAGATTATCATAGTTTATAAAAATAGGATACAGACATTTCATACACGAGACAGATGTAACGCAGACCTGCCGATGCGCTTTGAACCAATGCTGGACCCGCTCAAATGAGTCAGCCGTTGCTCTGTTTGTCACTGTTAGTAGAGGATCCAGTCTGCACTGTAGTTCATACACTTCACTGATAAACCAGAGAACTGTACAGTAACACTGGGCTTCATGATCAAACAAAGTTTTTCTATCACGCCTACACTTCTGTCCATACTTGCACAGCTCTCTCTCTCTCTCTCCTCTCTCTCTCTCTCCCTGGGGTAGTACAATACGTTTAAACATTAAATTGAAAAAGGCTCCAAACCTCCAAATGTTAGAGCCAGCTCTAGTTGCCAGATCTACTTTATAATCAAGAGCTAGAACCAAATCACACATCCTACTGTACAAATTGCCTACAAGTATCACTGTACACCAGCAGTAACAGCAGTTACCTGATGTAAGTTACTCTATAGCTGACTGGACTGAACCCTCTCCAGAGGTCTGTCTGGATTCAGTGGGACACTTGAAAAACTTCCTCTAAAACACCTCAGCGTCTTTGTGCTGCGATGAGTCTGTATCACAAGGAAGCTGATAATGGACTAATACATGTGATAATAAACAGATCAAAAACAAAGCAAATCCTCTGCACCACAAATACTTGTGTACTACACACTAAACTACGTTTAATGGAAAAATGTTTACATCAATGATGCTTGGTGCTCAAATGTAGTTAAAGTTGATGGACAATGTTTCCCTGATGTCGAGTCTTTAACGTTAAGATGCCATATTATCTGCCCAGAGGATTCACCAGTGTTTTTGTTGCTGCTGTTTACATTCCTCCAGGTGCAAATTAAAAAAATGCACTACAGGAATGCACTACTGTTTTTGTTTTGATTTTCTTGTGTAGCATGAAGGGATGACAACTGCATTTCGTTGTGCAACCCTGTGTTGTACAATGACAATAAATGAAGCTTGAACTTTATACAGTTTGAAGCCGCCTATGAATAATTACATAATTATTAAATGCAGTTTGAAGCAGAAATAATTAAAAATCTAGTTTACTTTTTATATTCAAATAAATTAAATCATTCTGCTTGAAAATGACTCCCCGTATCCCTTTATTAATGAAAAACATATTATTTGATTCATTTTCATTGTGCCACTAAAGTTCTTTATTCGCTCCTAAATTTTTCAACTTTGGAGCACATGTGCTCCTTGGGAAGCGTCAAGCCCTAGCTTAACTGACACGTTGAACACTTTGGTTCATGACAGGGAAAACTAACTGCCTTATTTTCATGAAACTTTATGTGGATCTTTTTACTCTGGCAACCCAACAAGCCAAAATGTCCACTTTGCTAATGTTTTATTACCTAATGGTAGATTTCCATGAAATATGTGGAACATGCTCCTGAAGGGATGAACCCTTTCGATTTGAATAACCCCCGGCCCTTTCCTCGACCGCCATTCTCAGGACAAACTTCAGAATTTAGTCCCTCTGCTTTCAAGGCTCTAGGAAGAGCAAAGTTTGAGCATGTAAATATATTTTTGACCTTTTGGACCAGTATATATTGCTATGTGCAACAAAATATTGCTTCAGGAAAGTTGAGCAAACGTTGGTATTATGTTGTTTGTTTAGTCAAACACTTTAGTCCTTTAAAGTGCAGCTAGTCTTATGAGACTTAGATTAGTTTTCTTACTTGCTCAGAGGTCTTCTCTATAAAGCTGTCACATCTTAGGATATTAAATAAGGGCCTGATATATTGGGTATCGACATTTGATTATACTGATATCAAGACTTGATTTAATAAACCCATATTAGTTAAAGCCTCCTATTGATAACTCTCTGCCTCAGTATGAGGAGCTGGTCTAAAGCACTAACAAACAGCAGGGCCTGGTTTTGTCTCCAGAGGCATGTCATGCATGTCTCGCTCATCTCACCACTGCCCCGCAGGTCATGTGTCCCACTGGGAAAACTTCTGCTGCCTCAGATTGCCCGTCGATCCCTGTGAATTAGTTTAGCAGGCCTTTTTGTCAGTCAGACAGGAAACGGAGGCCGAGGACCTGCACCTGCACAGCCTTCCAACCACCAATCAGCTGCCGCAAGCCAGCGCAGTGCACAAACAAGCTTATTGAATTAATGTTAAAAAGCAGAGCAGGCTCAGAGCTCGGTAATTATAAATCAAGAGTAATCAGCAGAACATAATTGATTTGGTAATTGTGTTTGCTTTCTTGAGCTAGACCCAAAACTTTGCTGGCATAAATTAAGGACATTGTCATTGCAGTGTTGTGTTGTTTGAATGTAAAATACCTGCTGCTGGTTTGTTTCAGCCAAGTGGGATACAGACTGGTTACAATAACACAACAAAGGGTAGTAAATGATAAAAGGTCTTACTAAAATTAGAATTACATATGTATGAAACATCTACTGCTGCTTCAAATACAGTAAGAACTTGTGAGAAACCAGTCATGGTGAATAATTAAGGCACTTAACTTCAGAACAGATGCGCAAAACACCATCAAACTGTGCGTGTCGATCAGTATACAGATTCTAATGTGGAACTGGCATAATTTTGAGTATTGCTTAGTATAGAAGATGTATGTGCTCCATCTAATGACATATCTATAATGATATATTGCTTTGAACTGCTTGAAGTAAAGTGGATCTCCCGTTTATCTGCTGAGGAAACATTGGTTCTAATGTACTATTAGTGAGGCAGCAGGCATTGAAAGCAACATGACACTACAGCAAAAAGGCAAAACAAGCAACACATACAGCTGTCAGTCACCAATGCAAGACTTGATATAGTTACTAGTAGGTATAGTTACTAGTTGAGATGGAAAAAAAAAGTTCATATTGTGGTGGTATAACATTTAAATTTCAGTTCATAAATCAGATTCAACTTTCCGGGACACAAACAACTTCAGCAGTGTCAATTTTAGCCAATTTGAACATGACTACACACTATGTGACACCTCTGCTCATTTACTTTTACTTAAGCTGTGTTCAGACTTAACGCAAAGCAGATTTTGGACAGTTGCGCATTGCAAAACAATGACGTCAAACTCATGCGTCTACGCTGCTGGACACTTGCAACAAGAAGAAGTCATGGCAGAGAGGAAGAAACGATCCAAAGCGCGGCTTCTTTTCACGAAGAAAGATGACAACAGTGCTAGTTGTAATGTTTGTAAAATGATAATTTCAAGTAAGGGTGGTGTTAGCTTTTCCTGCTTCGGCTTCCAGACTGCAGTCGGGAAGCACAGGGGAGACATGTGTCTGCCTCTGAGGCCGAAGTCGATTACATTACTCACTTCGGAGCTAACCCCCTTCGCTCCATCCAGCAGTTGGGAAAAGAAGAAACAGGAAACTTCTGTTGTTCTTGGGTAGCTGCAGCATTTATTTATGCACAAACTGTATCCCCACTGTACATTCACTAGCTCCTGGTAACTTCACCACTAAACTTTCCTCTCCTCCGCTCGCTCACTCGTCCGCTCACATCACATTCACCGTCACACTCTCTCTCCCTCACTCGACCACACACTTGCTACGCACTGACTATCCTCCAAATGAGCTACGCTGCTTTTACAACAGTGGAAACACTGAGCAGGAAGTCTGTTACCGAGGGTAAATATCCTCTGATATAATAACATTATCACCACGCTGGCAGTCATAGCAGATTTTTTCCTTGACTAAGTAAACCTAAATGAAAATGGATGCTGTTCAAATACACTGTTCAGACTCAGAGACAATAAAACGGTTGCGCTGACGCTGAAAACCTGTGTAGGCCTACTTTTTTTTCACATGAATCATCAATAAGAATCTATAAGGGAATCGGACTGATAAGCAGAATCGATCAGTTCCCATCCCTAACTGCGTATGAAGTCAGTGCAAAGACTTGACTGGATGTGAGGAATTTGTGTGTATCCTATCTGGCTGCATAACTTCACTTCATGACCCACAGAGGACAGAGGACAAGGGAGAAAACCTGGAGGAAAATAACAGAAAGAAATGGAGTTGTTAGTGAGTTCCGGGATCAGTTAGAGGTGTGTGATGCATGTGTTGCTAAATAGCCACCGCTAAACAAACAAATAACAAATCCCATATCCAACAATGAATGTGTTCCACTGACAAGTATTGTGTATCAAAGCCTGATGTATCTTCCTCCTCTGTGCCATAGAGCTCCATTGTTGTCCAAAAACTATTAAAAACACATCAATAAGCCACACAGTTGCACTGGGTGACACGTTTCTTCATTACCATGAACACACACAATGTAGTTTAACTAAATCCCACATACACCGTCCTGCTTCCCCAAATACTCACTCGAGTACCAAATGTGGATTCATCCATTGCTGAAAATAGTCCTCAACAAATCCACTATTTCCTGCTATTTCAGTAATGTTTGCTTAAAACTACAGCGTCTGTGGCTATTTCAGGAAATTACTGAGCCTTTTTTAAAAAGTGAAACTATATATCTGTGAGCCCTTTTTAAAGGAGCAGTGTGTAGGATTTAGGGTGATCTATGGGCAGAAATGGAATATAATATTCATAATTATGTTTTCATTAGAGTATAATCACCTGAAACTGAGAATCGTTGTGTTTCTATTTCTATGTGTTCCTTCATATCTACATAATGTCCTCGTCCACGGAGTCTGCCATGTTGCACCGTTATGTTTCTACAGTAGCCCAGAATGGACAAACTGGCTCTAGAAAGGGCCTTTTGTGTTTTTACGTTGAAGTGGCAGCTTGAATTTGGTGGCGAAGGGTCTAGCGATCGTTTCTATTTTCATATCGTCCGACCGTGGTTACTCGAGATTGCCAATAGGCGATCCGATTGCCAGGTTATGAGGTGATTTATAAGAGTGTGAACATTTTATTTAAAATATTTAAACATTAAAAAAATCGATTTAATATCAATGTCTCTACTGAAACAACGGCTCCCTTTTAAAAGCCTGTGTGTCTGTGCTTGGTGTGACAATATCACAGCATCATGTTCTGTTTAACATTATTATCTTATCTTTAATATCACAATCCAAATCAGATCCAGAACGTTAACTACTCTGATGGAGCGCAGAGCAAAGTTTGGTGAGCAGGCATATGGAGAACGGAGATGCGGGGTGTCAGACCCATGGAAAAGAGACGGTAAACTGGTTTGTAATGAAGGATTTAAAATTCACTCATCACTTGTGCTGATTAATATCGGCGTAGGGAAAACCAATTGTCAATATATGAACCGATCACCAATCGGCACAAGCCTAGCACGAATGCACCTGAAGGCAACCGTACGTTCTCCTACACGCTTGGAAAGGGAGGGGTGAGGGCAGGGGTATTCAGTTGGTTGCAATCTGCAATCTCACTGCTAGATACACACTGGTCCTTTTAGGGTTCACGTCTTCAGTAGGAATATGAAATGCATATGCATTTGGACCAAATCAGTTTCAAAAGTTCATACAATTTCAAATCAAACTTCAATACAGAGGCTCATAAAGATGTTCTACACCTACACAGACATTTCACAGCGTGGTAAAAACAATTCAAGTAACAAAGACCATACTGAGATGATACCAGAAAGATGTTCAGGTTTTACTTTTACAAAAAAACAGTAGCGGCAGCTACTTATTGCTACAGATGTTGTATTTTATTTTGACACTATATTTGCACAAGTTGTCAGTGCTGGTGCAACTGTCACACCAGCATTTATTCTCCATCCCCCTTTCTACTTACAGCTTTTTGTTTCAGCTGTACTTCACTGTCTAATTAAACTGACATGCAATTGTTGAGAGAAATGTATCCACACAGACCACAGCGGGGTTCCCTGGCTCTGCTTTCCTTTCTTGTTATCTCCACCCGGTGTGGCTGCCTGTCGCAGTGAGATGAGGGACGCGAGGGGGCAAGATTGCATGCCCATCTCCAACTGAATCAGTGGTTGTCTGCTGTCAGTTATCTCCCATGTGTTGGGTGAATCATCAGGTAGTGTTGTTCGGGTTTCATTTTCGTTGATAAGAACAGGAAGCCGCACACTTGACTCCACCGCTAACGGGTTCCTCTTAGACAAAAGGCAAATGAAGCCTCCCTCTTTCCCTTTCTCTGCTCCTGATAATTCAAAAGCAATTTCCACACACCGCCCACTCTTTGCGCCTAATTCAAATATTTGAATTATTCTGGTCACTGCACTGATATTGATTGCTTAGTGGGGGAGTATTTTAATCACGCCAGAGAGAGATCCTACCTCTTTTCATTCCACTTCTAAACAAACTCCTCCAATTGCTTTACTGTTAGAGATGATAGTTAAATTCACCCCCAAACATACAACCAGCTTGTTCATTTGTTTTTCTCTGAGATTAATCCCTGCAGCTATCCTTCTCTCACACTTCAGTGATTAAAACTTGCACTTGGGAAATCAAGGATCGCCTCCATTCTGGCTGGTGAAACAAGACTGGAACCTTGTAAGACATCAGCGTATGGCCTATTTTCCTGCTGAGTGCCGCCAGTGTCCCTTTCTATCTTAAGTTCAAAGGTCCTTACAGCGCCAGTGTTTCATCTGGGCTCCCTCCGCTCTCTGACTCACTGGATGTTGACAGTCGTTTCCGTTCCACTCCACTGGCTTCACTCAAATTTCACACTTGTCAGGCTGCCTGATTCCTCAAACAGCTACAAGCACATCTGAGTGTACCCCCCTGTCCCCTCTGTGTTATGATGGCTGCAGGTCGAAGCTGAATTGGTCACAACTGGTCCCATTCCTGCTCATTTATTTTTAAATACGCATATTTCAAATTCATATCTTGATTTGAGTGCTGCAGTATGAAATGGTGGAGAGCCACATATAATTGCTGTGGGGTTTATTATGATTTGTGAATCACCTGAGGCAATTGCTTGAAGCCTGGATCTTACAGTATACTCATAGTTCTATAGTCATCATTCCTGTTGTTCATTATTTTATTGACCAGGTTCATTTCTGAGACCTAAGGATACACAGCCTGACAACATGTGCAGCTACAAACAGACAGGAAGCAACAGGACATCGGCCATTTTCAATGAAAAGCTGCTATGTAAGGAGGCACACATGTCACATTTCTCAAATGGGACCAAGAAGTGCAACAACGGGGAGTACAGTTTAACTTTATGCAAATGTCCTACAGTGTCACAAGGAAAATTACAGCATTTGTCATTGTCCTTAAACCTAAACTGACCTAAATGTATGTTTAACCTAAAAGAACTTCTAGTGACCAATTGAATAATGACTCTGTCATTTGCCTCTTTGTCTGTCAGGAGCAAGGCAGATGTAGCATAGTGTTCTTACTACAGAACAATATCGGAAGGAGGTGGTCAGGGTGGATGTTTGGGTCAACAAAAAATGGGACTCTGACACAGGAGACCACTGTCAATGTTAGTTTGTATTAACCATGTTCACATTTTTGTCCCCTAACCTTAACTAAGTTGTTTTTGTGCCTCAACTTAACCAAACCAAATGGCAGCAGATCACCAAATGGTCATAAGGATTATTTTTGTAACAGTAATTTGTAGTGATTTTGTGATACACTGACCAATAATGTCCCCTGATAGGGGTGCAAGATCAGAAAATACTCATAAGGGTCGTTGTGGAATGCAATGGCAAAAAACCTCTTTCTTTCATTTGGTTTGGAGGACTTGTCAGTGTGGTGAAAACCAACCACTCGAGAGATTAGACAGATTTATACAACCCAACTACCTAAACCACCTGAGTGTTTAAATTAGGATAGATTTATTGTATAAATGTATACACACACAATTATGTACAGTTTTCATTAGAGAAGTGTGTTTCACATTTGATTATTCATTAGAATTTACTTGAAATAAAAATGTTATACTTTAAATTTTTTGTGTTTGCCTTATACATGACACTACTACCGCATTTTCCCTGTCTTTGTAATTATTGCTTGAATTCACTAATTTACCACTGTAGAAGGTGAGCAATTCAAACAGTGTTTATTGCTCATTTACACGTCTCAACATTCATTCTACTGTGCATTGATTTCAGTGGACAGTTTCAGTAGCTAAAAAGTGGTTTCAGAGATACCAGTCTGTTACAAACGGTGAATGCTTGAAGTTGTGCACTGCAGCCTAAATAATCAGCTTTAATCCAAAGCTATGTGAAGCCATAATTCCTGTTGCACGATGTAGGATGTGTGTTACGGGGACAGTACGTTAACAGTGGTGGTGTATTGTAAAAATTGAAATGGAGCATTATGTGGCAGATAATGTTGAGCTTACCATACAGAGCATGCTCTTACATGATAACCACGTGTCGATCAGAGGCCCTCGCTCCATGTTGCCAGTCGCTTTCTAAATCTCCCTATCTGTGCCCCCCCCGCCCACCCTCTGCCTCTCTATCACCCCGGTCCCCCTCATCTCCTTCATCCATCCCTCTGCCACTTCGAGATGGCTCTCCTCTCGACCTGTTGGAGTGGAGAGGCCCATCTGTGGGCTTATCTTGCTCCGGCGGAGAGCAGTAAACACTCATTTTTGTGGCTGTCAGTTTGGTGAAGGTAGGCAGCCATGTGGAACACAGCGCAGCATCAGCGGCATTCCCAGCAGTGGAAATAGAGCTGGCTTCAAGGCTGTGAGAGCCACTCTTTTCCTCTTTTCTCTCCCCTCCCAGGGAACGACGGTATTGCTTTTAAACCTGCCACATATTGATTTAGAGGTTATGTTTTGAGTGATTAGCTATTTCTCTCCTTTTTGAGGGTACATTTCTATATATGTTGTGCTCATGTGGAGAAACATATTACTGTAAACTCTGTTTCCTTATTGCTTTTGTTCTTCAAAATGCCTGTACATGAACTGAATAAAAATACTGTAGGTACAGTACAATTTTCAAGGCATGACAACCGTGCCTATAAAAAGTAAAATTAATTACATTTACAAAACCAATTTATTTTTTATTTTTTTCCTCATTTTTTACTGTAAACTCAGCTGAGCAGAGACCTCTAGCAGCAGCAACCTTTTAATGTGTAGGGACATACCCCCCCGCCACAAACACATTAAGCCAATTTATTCCTTTTAAAAATAAGTCAAAAAGGAGTAAGAAAAAAATAATGAGCTTTAAACAAACGTTAATTTAAGAATATCTCTTTTTTCAACATACATTAGTCAAAATTCCATTACCTTTTAATTAATTTAAATCAGTGATGTTTTAATAATTGTGTATTTTTCACAGTGTAACAGTTACTAATAGCAGAGTTTTAAACATTTGTCAGTGCTGGATTATAACTTTAAAGTCTGCCTGAAATGACAAGACATTACTATACAGTATATCACCTTGGTGTTTGTTTTTATAGCTGAAAATTGTTATTACAATTTGGGGGTGGGGAATTGTCACCCTTTTATTGTCTGTGTCACTGGACAGTCAACATACCAATCCCATTCACTGGCTCAAAGCCAGTTTGCTAATCTGTGTGTCCAGGTTCCACTCATTGGTTTTCAGCCAGATTGTGAGCAGAAAACACTCACGCAGGTGAATCACTCAGTGACACATAGGCTTTGATGATTCCAGGCCCACGGGTCCTCTGAAGGACCCTATTTCAGCTCCTAATGGTACAGAGAAATGGGTTTCAGGCATAGCAGATAGTATCTTTGTGTTTTTGTCTGGGAGAGATGAAAGGAGGCCAGGCTCCATATATGTGGCTGTGAAGACTGTGACTCGCTGCCTTTTTCATCTTCACCCCATTCTACAGAATTAATAACAGCAGCTCTATCATGCTATGGACTGGAGGGTGGAGAGACAGTGGGGATTGTGAATGAAGGAAGGGGGATTACTGTGTTGAATCCCCAAATGGAATTCTGTTCTGTTTCTCGTTGGAATAACTTGGTGGGGTTTCTCTCTCTGTATACAGTCATGTCCTTCTCTTTCCTGGTTCCAAACTCTCTCCCCCAAGTCATTTTATATTTGTTCTGAAGATTGTTTTTTGCTTCACGTGTTTGAATTATTTTACAGTGGAGACTGGAAAGTGTCAGGAAAAATGGGAGAAGGAAGAGGAGAATGAAATGCAATATCTTTGTCCGGATTCAGACTGACTTTCAAACAGGTTGTTTGTTCTCAGTGTGTTTTGTGCATACAGTATATTTAAGGAGAGCTCTGGATTGAGAATGGACCTCTGCTGTCCTGACAGTTCATTTGAGTTATCTGATAGTTTGCAGAATTGTGTCATTTTGTGTTTGCGCTGTGTTGGCTTCTGCTGTTGTCTTTAAAACTTACTAAAATTATTTTTTTTATCAATATTATTTGTGGATTTTGATTTGATGCTATTTTTTTAAATTGTTAATTAAAAAAATATTTTAAAAACCTGAGTTAGGGTTTATGTAGTAGTCACATTCAAGTGTCCTTCAATATCCCAGAGTGGTCCGGAAAAGATGTTGAATCCCTCTTAGCTCCAGCAGGGCTTTCCTGTGGCTGACCTGGATGGAGGAGGTCTTTTTTACAGTTGCGTTTCCACTAAATGGTACAGCTCGACTCGACTTGACTCGCTTTGGATACCAGGTGCTTTTCTCGACTTCGTTTTCCACTGCAGACAGTACCCTCTCAATGTAGACGGGATTCTTAGCTGATCCTTGTGAAACGAACTACTGCAACACAATATGAAGCAACAAGGTAACGTAACAAAGGTAAACAATAGCACATAGTGCAACAATAGCACTAACTAATGTTATCTGCTTTTGTGTTGGCTTATTAGCTAGCTAGCTAGCTCGCTCATCAGGGCTCCATGAAGCAGTCATCGTCGACATGTTGATTTCACACAAGTTTAATACAATTCTAGTGATGAGAAGACTCTCTGACCAATCAGTGGTCTGCAGTGTTTTAACGTTGCCTTTTAGTATCGGCTCAGCTCACTTGGAACCTCGATGGAGGTGATACCAAAAACAGTACCAGGTACCAGGTACTATCCACAATGGAAAACCAAAAGAGAACCGTTCCAAGTGAGTCGAACTGAGCCGAGCCGTACTATGCAGTGGAAACGTGGCATATGTCAAAGAACTCTAAAGGGACTTCATTAGCCAACATTGTTCAGTCGAATATTTGTGTTCACTTCTGTTTAAACAACTTTGGACTTAACTCTTAAAATCTGACTCATCACATTCTCTGGGGAGAAGATTTCCCAGCAGTACCATTGACTACCTGATCATGTGGGCCCCCTATGGGTTAGCCATCAGCTACATGGGTAGTGGCCTAAATTTGGAAAAGAGCCATATTAGGGATAAATGTAGTTTAAGTAGGCCTGAGCTGGAACAGTCCACATTATGTGGAACCCATATGGGTTCAGGACTGATTGTATGAGTCTCTTTTGGGTTTTTTGAGGGTGAAATTTAATTTGGTCAAATGGTCCATTTTGACAGCAGCTGTTTTAAACTATCCCACTAGTCAATACGTCCTTTTGAAAAAAGATTAATCAAAGACTTAATTATTAACACTATTATAACACTGCCCTCATTATTTGGACACATTATATAATTTATGTACAGTATAATAGTGCTGGGAATGATGCTACTCTTCTCTTTTGCAGATCTGATTTGTGATTTAGCTTGTCTATTGCAACTTTAGTTTCCAGGTTTACATTTTGAATTTGCATTTAACCAGTGCATTACATTTTGTTTCTGCTTTTCTTTTTGTAAGTTTGATCTCTTTTTCCACTTGCTACAGACAAAACTTAGCATCAACACAACTCTATGGGTTGTTGAGCTGAAAAACTCACTGAAGCTTGGGGGCTTTTGTATTCTCTTGGATTGTGTTGTACTGAGAGCAGGGAACAATTTTAGCCACTCTAGCAGCGGTCGCTTCACCACTTTGGTCTAGACTTAAATATCTCAACAACTATAGGGTGGATTGCCATGAAATTTGGTACAGACTTTCATTCCCACACATGATGAATTGTAGTAACTTTGGTGGTCCCCTGACTTTTCTAGCTCCATCATCAGGGCAAAATTTCAATTTGTCCTAATACTAAAGCTAACAACATTCCCATCAACCTCAGCTCTACTTTGTGTTTTGTGCGAATTAGCAAATGTCAACATGGTAACATGCTAAACTAAGATGGTGACCATGGTAAACATTATTCATGCTAAACATTGACATGTTAGTGTTAGTATTAGCATACTGAGGTTAGCATTTATCTCAAAGCACCATTTAAAGTACAAAGTTAGATACGAGACATGCCGATCTGTCAAAATGCGATGATGACCTTTTTAATGTATTTGCTGACTTGTCCTTGTACTTGGTTATTTGGCTAAAACACAGCATCAAGTGTGCATAATCATTGTGCCTTCATTTTGTCCGTTTTTGAATAAATCTCCATCCCATCATTCCTGAAGAGGATGGCTACCACAACGATGGTACACCAATATTCATGATTACAATAGTGATGTATGGGCTGTGAAGAGTTTACTGTGTGTGCGTCTACAGTATGCGTGTCGGGTGATCCATCATGTTTGCTGACAGTAAGCAGCCTAGGTGGTGAAGTGCTTGATCTTCCCCAAAGCTTCAAACCGCTGATAGGTCCCACATCTCAGCACACCACCTCTCATATTTCTTCATCTAATTGAATTACAGCTTGTCAGCATCTCATTACTATACGACCACCACCTCCTCCACATTTATGGCATTCTGCAGCTCATTACTTAGCTCAGGGCTTCCCGACATAGCCTAAGTAATGACTTTGCTTACAAATGTTTCCTGCCCTTTCATATTTGTCTCTTTCTTGTCTCGTCCTCCATCTCACTCTATCTGTATCTATCCACCTTCTCTCTTCCCAGTGGTTGTTTTCTTCGGCAGCCCTTCTCTCTTTCTCTTCCTCTCTCCATTCCCTCCAGCCCCTGATGAAGTCAAATAGTCTCTGTCCATCCTCCGGTGAGGCTGCACACTGTTTTTTGTTGCAGTCTGTCAGCAGGGAACATCTTGTTCAGTTATGCTCCTGGATCTCAGAATTGATGGAGACAGTAGGTGGACAGATCCAAGGTGACAGATGGACTGTAGCTGCTGGACACTGGCAGCACAGTGCAGTGGAGCTGACAGACTAGCACTGTGCAGCCCACCAGACAGTCCAAGTGAGGGTGAGTTTACATCAAAACTCCAGATCAGAAGTTTGACTGAGAGCCGTCAAACTACAGTCAGAATAAATGTCTCTGTCAATGGTGATGCTTATGCACAGTAACCAGCTGCTGGCTATTACAGCTGCACTATCAAAGAAAACACACCTGTCCTATTAACCTCCATGTGGGATACAACAGTAAAGAGCAACCAGCCTCCTATAACTTACATTCATATCCCCTGACCTTAAAGGGCTCATTCACCCCCCTAAAAAAAACACATTCTCATTTTTCATATTTTCACTTACTTTTGTGGTATCCAGCTTTGCAGATTTTCAGTTTTATGTGATAAGGTTTTGAAATATCTGTCACTGAACCTTCTTCCTCCAGACACAATGGAGGTGAGTGTAGTTTTATTTGTGCTCTCCAAATAATTGACAAATTACAGTTTAAGGGGCGCCCCATGGTTTAGGGGTTAAGATGCCGACCACAAACTTGAAAAATACATGGAAGTCTGAGGTTGCACAGATGGTCCAAACCAAAAGTGAGAGCAGTGTAGGCCTGAGTGCTACAGTTAAAATCATCATATAAATCTGGATATTTTCTGATAATGAAATAAATCACAGCACACACACACTTATTTGGTACCAGCTGTGTGTCCGTAGTTCCAAAAGCTGGCATCAAGTGTCTGGTCAGATCTGTAATCTTGTTTTTTTTGGTACATACATTTTACACTGATGCATCATTCTACTGGAATCTACATATAATTATACAAGTGTATAATAACAGAGAAAGGCATTTTCTGAATGGATTTTTTGCGTACTCACAAAGCTTTCTGTATGTAAACATTGGGTTAGTTGTGTTTCACAGAGACTCAGATGGATGGTTTTGCAGAGGTGAAAAACAAACCTGCAACTTGGGAATAGTGCTTCTGCATGTTTGCTGAAGACTGTAAGAATAGAATTCCTCCCTGCTTGTTATCTCTGCACACAGACACTGGCAGTGGCCACTTCTATTTTACTTCACCGTTAACAGCATACACCTGTGTGCTTGCCACAACATCCAGTTATCAATCTGTTCCCAGTTAGCATTCAGTCATTTCCACAGGTCTGAATGAATTTATGCTAGGTCAGACATATCCAGCATAGAGAGCATTGCTTTGTGTTGTCTCAGCAGGTACTCTCCCTCTAAATCACAATTCCTGGCATTGCTGAGGCGTAAGGCTGCCAAACAATTTCCATTTTCTGTTGTTTGATAGGTGGATAAAGGCTTCTCTCTAGGGCTGTTTTGTTTTTTTACATTAATTCGTTTGCCATCCGTGGCTGGGAAAGTGACAGCTGCCAGAACCTGAGCGGAGTCTGAATCCTTACTGATTATTGCTACACTTAGAGCAAGAGCAGGGTCCCTGTCTCTCAGCGTTTTTGGCACAAACAGCGAACAAAATCAAATGCAATAAAAGCATGTCTGGATTAGAGCTTGTTAAGTGAGAGAAGAGTCTTTAATTGCTCTGGCTTTGTGCAGCTTCACAAAGAGCCGGCATTGCTAATCTGTAGCTCAAGGGTGAATGTTTGTGACGAAACAAGCAAAGATGTGAAGAGAGGTGGAGGAGAAAGAAAGGCATTTCAGGAAGGAGGATTTGAACAGAGTTGATGACAAAGACGCACAAAGTTTCAATTAGCTGCTAGCAGATTTAAAAAAAATTTTTTTATCATGACACAAGTCTGCAAGTTTGAGTCAGAATCACTACATTACACATCAGTCAGGACTGTGCTTTCAGTGGTTTGTGGGGAAACTACAGACTTATGCTCTTAAAAGGTTTTTAATTCAATTTGGGACTTATTTTCAATGTTTGGGCCATCATACCAATCAGTTATAATAACATTGTACTCACTAAAGTAATGGCTGAGATCCGGGAACACAGTGACATCAGTACGAAGAAGTCTGACAAGGCAAAAACTATTACTAAACTAAATACTGTAGTTTTGTGCACAGTTTCCCTGTGCAATGAGGGATTACTACTAACATTTCAGGTATGCTCACAATTGGTTTTTACCACTAAATTAAGTGGTTTAGACTGTGTGATCATCTGACCACTCATGTGTCTTGCCCCTTTGGACTTTGTAGTGATGTCGCCATGTTCCCAGAACTCAGACATAAATGTAGATGGGTTCCCCCAGGGGTGGAAGGGCACTCACTTTGAGCCCGGGAGTTAAAAAACCCAACACCCATGCAAGGTGGTCAGGAGTACAGGTGGGTGGTTGTGAAAATTTTTTTTTTTTAAGGTTTTTCCTTTTAATTACTGTATGTATTCATTACAATTATATAAACATTTTTATGTAGAAATGTTTGGGCGATTAAGGCGTAATAAGTAAACAACAAAACCCTCTGTTTGCCACAACTCCAATCCCAAACAAAAACACTTTCAGTTGTCAATTAAAAATAAACTAAAAACACGTTCTAATTCCAGAAACTTGGAACTTGACTCTGAAGCTTCACCGTCTATAATTTCAAGGCAATCTTCAGAAACTCTGCTCTTTCACAGGAATCGTTGCAATAAGTCACATGGTCTCCACTACCTTGTTTTAGGGAAAACCTGTGTGTGAAGTGAGACATAATCTTGTCACTTAAGTGACTATTTTTAACACTGAATAGTTGGCACTTAATCTGATCACATGTACAGAATATATACTGTATATATGTTATTGTAGGGCACTTGGCTGCAGCCAGATAAGGCATTTTTTGTCTTTTATGACCACTTTTTTTATTGGCATTTCCTCCCCGCCTTCAACAAGAAGTGTGGAATATGCTGAACTTGGCCAAACTGTCTCAACTTTAGGCCAAAGTAGGACTGTACCATTGTTGGAGGGCCGCTGATTTTCTCCACTACTGTAGACTTGGTTTGGCTTTTAACACTTTGGCCCCATTTAGATTTAGTCTTCGGATAAAATCCAGATGAGATTTAAGACACATTTATTTTACTTACACTTGGCCTCATACTGTATATGCATCTGTGTTGGTCAGATCACAAATCTGATTGCAATCTCTTCATTTTCTCGGCTACATGCAAACCAGGGTCGGCCATCCTCCAGTCCAGAGGAAGGTGGTAATGCACCTTAAGCTGTTTGGTAACTGACAAAAACTGACCTTCTGCACTTTAGCAGTTTAGTTACAATAATAATTTTTTAGCTAGTGTCAGCTAACAACTATCCATAAGTCAACACTCACGCATGAATGAATCGTATTCATGAACTACGAGCGCGACAAAAGTTTTAGTGTCTTCATGGGCTCTTACTCTCGCTGCTCCCTCACCCATACAGATCATTCAGTGGCTGAACTGATCAATGATCAGATAAACTCTACAGTTAGGTGTGCCTTGTATTTGATCATATGTGTGGACATCGTTGGAGCTGTTTTTTCTTGTTGCTTTAATGAGACACAGAACAACAGCTAATTTCAGTGTAATTTTAGTGTAACCTTAGTTGTCGTTATCACAAGAAAAGAGGAGACAGACCATACATGTGTTAAGAAAATCAGACAATGAGTGGATATTTCCACAGACTGCTTCCTGACATAATTACACTATGGGAGGAGAAAGGTTACATATGAGTCTTGAAGAGAGATTTATTTACAGCTTTTCAACCTCTGGCTAGAATACGTCTCAAACTTTGTCAAGAGGTGGTTTGAGCAATCAGATTTCAATCCATCTTGAATGCATTTATATTAATTTACACTTAACTGACCTGCTGTTACGATGTGTGCTTGAGAGTGGGAACAGAGGGGTAGGAACAGAGCTAGGTAGTAGGTACGGGTAGGCAGACAGGCAGGCTGGATGACAGGTAACAGGTAGGCAGGTACAGGTTGACAAAAACTCCAAGGCGAAATACCATATGGCAAAACAGGAACAAAGCAACTAGGCACATGGCAACTAGGACAAAACTGGCAATGGAACAAAGGAAATGCAACATTATAGAGTGAGGCTGATGAGAGAAGTGGAGACAGGTGAGCAGGGAAGGTCAGGTAACTGCAGGGCTGACGAGAGAAGTGGGAACAGGTGAGTAGATGGCTGAGGCAGTCAGGAGAAAGGAGGGAAAGTCCGAGGACCTCTGGGGGATGGATGGGAAATAGAAGCATGGGGAATCAGAGAAATGGCTGGAGAGGATGGACTATGACACCTGCTCAAGACGACGATCTTTAAGAAAACCCAACATATCTACCAGTCACTGTTATCTACCTCTGATAAGATAAACATTCTTCCTATCTGTATGTGTTTCTTTAACATTGTTCAACTTTTTTTGTGCTTGAGGCAACCCTTGAGAAACTAGAACCAAAATCTGGTCATTTCTGGAATTTGGTTTTTCCCAGCAAAAGCTTAAATATGTCCAGCAATAATGAACTGAAATTAACCGATTTTCACCCTAGTGTCTCAAAGGTGTCGACCTCCATGTACTTATGATGAGAAAATGATGAAAATGACGAGAAGGACCAGGAATACATAAATGCTTAACTTGAAAAACCCAGATCAATCATACTTTATGTGTGAAATTCATTGTAACTCCCACTATGCTTCCGAGCACTGTCATGTACATGCATATACAGTCACCAATAGGCTTTTCTGTATTGAGGTATACTGTAGGGTTACAGGGAGTGGATACCTGCTGCAGATATTTACATGTGCCACTGCTCCTCTCATCTGCTGCTAGAAAAACAGGCAGGGCAGTCTCTTGGCACGGAGCATCGCTTGTCCTCTCTCTGAGCAGCAGATCAATGCATCTGCACTGATATGGGCTGGAGCTGCCTATTGATTCCACTCTGCCTCGTCTTTGTCCGTGGTCATTATGGAGATGAGAGAGTGACCTTTTCCAGAGGTGTCAGAGTGGAAAGGAGAGTGTTTAACAGCTTTCAGGAGAATACATGTAAGGCACTGAGACTCTGCCTTACGATGCTTTGAAGATTTCTGTGAGCCAAACGCTGTTTTACCTTTACTGTATATCATCACTCTATACATGTAACACATGCATATACATGTGAAATTCACTGTAAGATACTATAACTATACCACTGTAACCACTGTTCCTATGGTGGCAGGTTTACATACATTATTTAACTGCATCATCATAAACTTTTACCAGGCAAACTCTGCTTTGAAGAATGGTTGGGAGATGTTGTGGTAATGTTGCATATAACACACCTTAAAAAAACAACAACGAATATCTGAATCCCAAAATTGAAAACCGAATGCCTACCCAACAAACGAATATCCGAATAGTCAAATATTTGGGTCCAACCCTACTTCATCCCAAAAAGAATATGTGTGACAAAGATGACTAAAATAAATATATAGATAATAAAATAAAATAAAATAAACATGAGGTTCAGATTACAAATGACAAAATGAAAAAAGGAAGGAGTACTAGTTACTATGTTATAAGTCATAAACAATGAAAAAACTGAACAGAGAGGCAACTGTGTGACAATATTACTATAGAGAAACTGTATAAAAAGGTATTTCAGTGTTACTATGTTACACCTTACAAACAAAGATACAAATGGACAAAAAATATGATCTACATTAAAGGGAACATCACACACCATTTTAAGTCCTGTATTCAAAGCTATACTCAAAAGTATTGTCTGCTATATGTATTCAAGTATCAAAAGTAAATGCATTATGCAAAATGGCCACATTCATAGTTCATAGCCACATTATTTATAATCGGATTAAAATCCATTAAAATATAAGCGGCAATTAAATATTACAGCTTGTGAGCATAATTTTAAGTACTTTATACTGTATACTGTTGGGTAGGTTAGTCTATAACAATGCATCATATTTTATCAATTGTTTACGCGTTTCTTATGTAAAATTTCAATGTGCAAAGTAAGCGGTAACTACAGCTAGCTAGATACATGGGTAAGGATTTATTTTGCGGTTTTGTAATTTACAAATAATTTCTTAATTTTTTTTCTGTGAAGTTTCCTGGGAAGAACTATGTAAGTTGGTAATAATTGTCAGGGAAATAGGATTTACCTTGAAAGAAAATCTCCATTTAAACCCAAGTAAATATGAATTCATCATTCACTTATTATTGGAAACTTTATTCTTTATTTTTTATAGATGTTGAATGGTATAGACCATTTATTTTACTTTTTATGGAAGTGTACCAATTGTACACTTGTCATAGTTTTCTCTATATTTATACCAAAATACATCGTTCTTTCCAGGAGTTTAAAATTAAGCTTTATTGATACATGTAGAAATATAGTTTTCCTTTTGAAATAAAATGACTATAGAAGTATAAGTACATCAGCAGTATAGGTACTTCTGGTTGTTTTTCATATATTTGTAGCAAATAAGGACTGAAACTGAAAAAGGAGACATTTAATATTATAAATAAAAAACATAAAACACCATTCAGTCTACTGTGATGTTTTGCTGTTGTTTTTGTTGTTTTTAGGCTTTTAATTTTAAAATGCCTAACAGAACATACTTTTAATTTCATTTGCTGCAAATGTCTATGTTGCAAAAAAACCCATCATTCAGCTGTTTGTACCAAAGCAAAGTTTGTCACTGCTGGTTCTGACTACTGTAATGTTTCTGGTTTTAGTTTTTCATGAGCCACAGAGAGGCTGAGAGGCTTGTGTTTGGATATAATGGTAGAGGCCTATCTGTTATTATTAAGATTGCATGAATGAGTGTCCTTCGCTGCGGGTGTTAGGAGCAGGATCAATACGATGAGGGAAATTTTAAAGTGGGTAACATTTTGCTACTGGCAACACTGGATTAAGAGTCTGGTTTGTATTCAGAAAGAGTGAGACAGCGGTCATGCAATCAATTCTGCATCATATAAAAATCCAAAACATGCTGCAAATATGCTGTGTTTATACATGAACTGGACAATGAAAATGATTCTTATATTCTTTCTCTATTAAATTTTCAATCTTATTTTGTCTCAACTGCAGAGAGAACCAGGTATTTATTGGAAACATGGTTATATTTTAGGCAGGTCTCTATTATGAGTATATTTTATTGAGCATTGAAGTTTATTAATGGCCTTGGCCTTTTCATTGTTCAACAACACCATCTATTGATAAATATGTGGTGGAAAAAGCTACTTGAGCTAAGATTTATTTTGTTCATATATTTAATCAAAATTTGGTAAGAAACGTCCCTGTTTTCTGATCTGCTCTCATTTTGATTCGCTGTTGATGCTGTTTGCTGTTAATACAAACTCAGAACTTTACCCATGTTTACCTGCTGTCTTGATAATTTCAGTATAATGTACATTTCCTCAGCACTAGTTCCATCCGTACAACAAGCAGCGAGGGATGAGGATGAGGGGGACATGTCTCCCTCCCCTACTTCTACAGTTTGATTGACTCACTAAAGTCTCTTTACACAGTGTCTTCTTACTATCCAGCTGCCACATTTCAAAGAGAAGAAAGGAGGTGATAAGGATGTTGACATGCACATCCAGGTTGCTTTCAGTTTTTCCTGCCCCCACACTTATTAAGTTTTGCCTTTCTGTCTATCTGCCAATGGCTGGTGAACTGAAAAAATTTACTGATCAAAATATTTTTTCTGCATAAGATACGATGTCATTATAAACAATGCAATTACTAATTACCATTGATTGACCTTTTTAAAGGGAACTGTAGGAATGAAAATTTCAGACGCTGTTGTAAGGAGACTCAACTCTTTAAAATGTTAATTGGTATTACATCATCTCTGTCTCTCTCTCTCACACACACACACACTCAGCTAACGACACACGTCTGCAAACAACTCTATGTACTCCAAATACTCCAAATTACTCAATATTATCCACACAACCGACTACGACTTAAATTTCATAGGGGTCAGATACAACCTCTCTCTCAGACTGGCGCTCCATGAAATCAGGTCTCCAACTTCTGAGGTAGTGAAGTGCCACTTCTCTGTTAAGTTTCTTTGAACCGTATCTCCACTGCGCCCATCATTTTTCCTTTTAGGTTGATCTACTCCAGCAATGTGCCGCCACATACTTGCAGACTCCCTTTGCAGTTAGCACGAAATTCTCCTCTGTGGTATCAAGTCGGGTAGCTAGGTAGATAAAGTGAGCATGACCGTAGCGTCAGTGGACAGCGACGGTCAATCTGCCACCAGTGTGCAGAGTCGATGCAGAACAAAATGTGGTCAATCAACTTACAGTATTGTAGTGTTGTAGTGATGGGTTTGTAGTGAAGAAGGCTTATGGCCTATGGTGGCTGACCTCATTTAATGTATTCAGCTACGTAGATTTTTACTCGGTAAGTGAGTGAGCTTTGTGGACTTTCTGAAAATAATATAATGCGTATTGTTGTTCATAGTCAATATTTTCCTAAAAAGCTACAAGAATTGAACATAATTGAAAAATAGGGTGGTAAAGGACAGTGCTCTATGTAGTAAAGATACATACACAATATTTATCAAATATAAATATAAATATAAATATGATATGAAGTATGAGGTGTACCAAATGTTATTTTAATTGGTATTAGTGCATTAATAATATTGCAATGAACATAGCATTTTGTTTCACATATTAGACTACCATTAATTTGGAAAGTCTAATAACCAGTTTCATAATGAAGTTTATTTGCTGTATAAATGCAAGAAATAGCATTCAGATCTTTTTTTGTTTGTTTGTTTTTCGGTTTGAAGAACCTCTGACTTAATACCCCCCACCCTGACTAGCAATGCCAAGCCTACACCCTTGACAATCAGGGCTGTATCACTGAGGGCAATGAGGTCAGTTTCTTGGTATCTTTTTTCAAGGAATTTTGGGGGAGTTTATTGTGCAATTAAAAACGTACACATGGTGGGTGTTTTTACACAGATTTCAGTATTTGAGGGCTCCATATATTTATATTTGAATAAAGGACTCATTATGTCCTAACAAGAACTATGGCATTTGGACTTAATTAGTATTAGGGTGTAGTTAATTGAGTTATTGGTATTGGTATCAACAGTATTTCTGTTAGAGAAGAGTAACTCAGAGCAGCAGAGTGGTGAGTATGACTTAACTCTGTTGTTGTACTGATGGAATTACTGCTATGGAAACATTATATTGAATTTACCATGTGAGTCATCATAGTTTTGGTAATTTCCCTCAATTTTAAAAGGCCTTGATTAAGGATTTTATTTTCACTCCAGCCAAGGCCATTATTTTAGATTCTGCCATTATTTCTCAGCTTGCTTTTATCGGGACAATCTTAAAAGATCTAGACATAATTTGCCAGTCCACATTATCTTTCGAAGCACAAAACCACACACACACTTGACCCTTTCACCGCTGTACTTAGTGTGTCAGAAACACATGGCCATGACCTGCTGGTATCTTTTCAGTGCTTCCATGTGCTCTCTTGTGCTCGGCACACATTAAGTGGTCAGCCAATTTAGCAGGAGAAGCTGAAATCAAAGAAATGCTATTAAAAAGCACAGAAGGAGTTTGCTTCTCTTCTTCCTTTCATGTCTGTTTTTAGTTCATCTGCAGCAAGACAACTGCTTGATCCAGATGCTCCTTGATATACAGATGGGGACTTAATAAGCGCTCTATTTTGTTGATTCGGGAGACAAATGAAAGTGAATCTTTCTCGGGGAAAAAATCACCTTTCTCCAGTGCTCTGATGTTGGTTGCTAAAATATTATGTGGACATCCAGACTCACTTTTTTTCTCCTCACAGCTGAAAACCACCTTCATGTGCAGTAGATATGAATGCTTATTATGTTAGAAAGGTGTTTTATGTACTGTAGTTTTCAGCTGAATGACCATGAATGATCCATACAGAGAGTTTAAAAAGGATCCAATGATCAGGCTTTGAAAGTAGATGGCGGATCCTTTCTTCCTGGTAGTTTTGTCTCCTACTGTAAACTCCTCTGAACTTTAATGATTGGGATTTGTGTTGGACTCATGGTTTATTCAAGGGGAGGCTTAAATTCTGTTGTGGCTCTCTGACAGCCCAGGGGAAAGACATCAAAGTGTCCCTTACTGTGCTTTGCCCTTTTTCACATTCTTCCTTTTGCTGCATCACAAAGACTAGAAAACTGCTGCTGGAGTGAAGAAAAAACAGGAACAGCACAAACTGTATCCTTTGTGGAGTTGAACATTTAACACAGGCTGAGGCTTGAACACTGTGTTAATGTACTGCTTTAATATAAATGATTCAGCTGTCAAATACTTTTGGCCAACAAGCAGGCCTTTGGCATCTTGGCAGCTCAGTGGCATAAAGGATTATTTTAGTAATTTTAATGCAGAGGTCTTATCACCCTGGTGTTTGATACCATGTTGACTGATTGTGATTTAAATATCAGTTTCACTTTATTATTTCACTGTGCAGAGAGAGAGTTCAGAGAGAGCACTGCTCTGCAGTACAGTCCAGCCAGCCCTGTCTCCCAGAAGCTGTATCTAACGTTGTGGTGACAAATATAATCGCTGACTGGATTATGCTCAGAGGTAAATTTTTTCGAGTGAATGAAGTGCTACATTTATCAACCGCACCAGCGTTGCAAGGAGGTGGATGGAGTAAGAGCAGGACTGTGACACCAGAGAATGGGGTTCACATCCAGAGTTCTGTTTGTGGTTAGGTTTAGGCAACAAATGCACTTTGGTTATGGGTTAGGGAAAGATCATGATTTTGGTTAAATGTTAATAAACACGTTGCATCTCAAGTCACTCCAGACATGTTCTTGATTAAACCAGATCAGGATCTTTCCATAAGCTTGACCAAGTGCTGTGAGTGCCTAAACATAACCATAAAAAGTTAATAATGCTGCAGTCACCTCGAGCCCAAAATTGGATATTTTGGCCTAAAACAAATGAAATACATTGTCAGGGAACATTTTACTGATTCGAACATTTTTCTCATTATGTTAACAGAAAATAATCCAGTTAGCATTACATTTCCTTCAAAATGTATTTGCTGTTGCAAATTAGTTGTATTTAAATATAATTTGTAGTCGACAGAGTTGGTCCAGTCTGAGCTAAGGGACACAGTCATGTGGGCAGCCACTTTGGTGTTTTTGTACGGTAGATACGTGTGTTATAATTAAAAACACCAGTGTCTTAACAAGCTGTAGCAAATAAAAGTTTAACCCATTTTTATGACTAATATTTAATTGATTTTGTCTTTTATAAGGGATAAACAAGGAAAAAACTTTCAAAGAAACAAAAGTGGAAAAAAAAACCCAACGACCCATAAATATACGTAGGCCTGGGAGTTGGAGAGTGTAAGGGCATGGTCACAGTATATACCCTGGCATGATAAATATAAAGCCACCTACCGGATATACTCAAGGTAGCTACAGTAGCAGTTGCGGCGTGTAAATGACAACTGGTGAAGAGTTGTCAGAATCTCCCTGTTAAACTATTACAGACATCATATCATATTTAAAACTGATCACATTGAAAACTCTGATTCTGGACCTCCAGGATTCTGACATGCGAAGCAGTCTGTGAAGCTAACATTAACATTAGCTCAAGCAGCTACAGTGCAGAGCCATACAGTCTATGTAGAACAGCATCTTTAGGGATCGCTCAGGGCTGCAGGCTTCGAACATTGGATTGTGGCCATTCAGGTTTTTTCATTAGAAACTAAGAGTTGTTGAGTCTTGATTTTGGTCGAAGCTTCATTTTCACACTAGTCTTTAAGCGCACGTGGGTGAGGGATTTTATCCTCTGTGTTTATTCCAACTGGCATGTGAAGAGTTGCATATATTCCTGCATCCTTATTTCATGCTGATCTAATGTGAGACAGATATTTGGTTGATTGTCAATCTAATTATCGCTTTGTCACCTCAAGTTAACCTTGGATGAGGTCATGTTACAATAGTGTCTTACTTTGAAATAAAAGTAATGTAAGTGGAGAAACGTCATTGAAGACTGCTGTAAGTTCTGCAAACTAAACGTCAAAATACATTGTTTGTAATTGCCCTCCAAAACAACCTGTATAAGTACTTCCTGATCTGACTATCAGATCAGTGGCCTCCAAAATTTTTCCATATTATACTATACATATATATTTTCTGATCTGCCACTGCTATATTTAAGGTTTTATGAGGTTTAGGAACAAACACTATTTGGTTAAGGTTAGGGAAGGATCACGGTCATGGGTACAAGAATCCAACTTTGACTGAGACTTAAATTAAAGTCATACACTTCGTCAACCCATCCAGTGTGGCTCTACTGTATATCGCTGTCATTCTACTTCCACCATCTGCTCCACAGGGAATGTTACAGCATTATGATGGCAGTATGTGTTACGAGCATCAACAATATACAGTAGAACGTTGAACATTACAGGTGTGAGATGATCTGATTAGATATTGGAACACCTTGATGCATCACTGTGCATATTAATGAGGATAAACTGAAACACAACAAGGAGACAAGGACGACTTCTTAATGGTCTACGAGTATAAATACCAACTGTGCTATGTGAAGATATATTAGTAACTTTCTTTCACAGTACAGGCCACAGAAATGACATTACCTCCCACCATTTAACATGAGCACAGAAAAGACACAGCCTACACTCCACACCTATGACCTCACTGATGACTCCTATCTGTCAGGTAAAGCTATAACCTGTACAGTTTCTGTACATGTGAATATTTCATGATTCTCTGTACTCACCAAAAACTTTTTTGTGCAAGCTACCAAAACCTTGTTAGGTCCTGTACTATATAATGAAATGTTTCTAATACATTTACTTAATAATACATCGGTTATATTGATTAAAATCCTAATTAAAATAATTGGTTGTGTTTGCTGCTTATGGAAGGTCCCTTAGGTGCCTTTTGTTTACGTTATTTAGTGGTTACCCCTGCAAAAAATGATATGATCATATTAACAGTCAACAGTATTAGTACATTAGATTCTGGTCATGTAACAATATACAATCATGTAAATGTTGACAAGGGCATCATTTCAACTTGGGGAACATGTCCCCCTTCAAAAATCTAGGTTTTTTAACCTTAACACTTGCATGGAGTTTATTTTAGTACCATATGTGGAAATTAACCAGTCAAGGAGGGTGTAACAAAATATGTTGTCAACCTGCATTATGTAAATTGAAGAGGATATCTATCTCCTTTTTTTTTTGACTAACTGATTAATTGACTAATCATCTCAACTCTAGTAAATATAGCTGTATCCGTGTAGCTACAGGGGTCCACACAAGTCTGCGCGGACATTTGCTCAGAATTTATGCAGACGGCACATACAGCATGTGGAACATGAATGTGAACGTAGACACCCAGTGTTGTATGTACGGAAAAGTTGTCCACCCTGCTTTGAGCATCCAGTCAGTTAGGCCTGTTTGACTGGTTGAAGAACTCCTGACTTTATTATGTCCCCTCATTTTTTAAACTAAACCTACACCCTTGAACATGGATACACATGATCAAAGCTGTCCTACAGCATCTATCAAGTTTCATGCACATATCTGATTTACTTAGAGCCAAAGGCACTGAGAAAGCACACTGCTCACCCAAAGTGTGTACATTACCTTTCAAACCTTGTGGCAGCAGGGTAATGTCAGACCGCCATTCAGTCATTCTGGGATTCATTTAGAACTCATTCACTTTGTTTCTTGTAGATTTACCTGCCAGTGTGTCTGATTCTGTGCAAGAGCCGTGTGTTTGAGCAGCGAGGTGCTGGAGGGTGGAGGTGGCACAGCTACAATAAGCCCTGATTGTTTGAAGCAGATAGCTATTAGTCGGCAGAGAGTGGGAGCTATTATGGTGGAAATGAAGCATTGTTAAAGAAACATAAGACTTCCCTCAGCGGATGATAGCCTCCTGAAGGGGTCTCAGATTAAATCTCACAGGTGCACTTGGGAGGGGAGCGCTGATCATTACACTGGGAGAATTATAGCAGCTCATCAAATCTCCTCAAGAATGAATATTAAGTCTTATTACGGAGAGGATAGGGAGGGAAGAAGCCACTGATGTGAGCAATTTACGAGAATTGTTTGGGTTGTACCGCTTGGCATTTTACAAGACGTTTTCAGCCTGCCAATTGGCTCACAGTGGTGTAACAGCACTAATGCACTGTTCCACAAGTGTTGAAAGGAAATACAGCTAAAATTCAGCTTTGAAAGATGGAATGACTTTGCTTTGGGGAGTGCAGTGCTGTGTAAGTGAATGTTCCTGTCTCCATCCAGAGGCATGAGACAGGTTCTCTCTGCCTTGATATCAGAGTGAAGTACAGTGAAGCAGAGCAGTGAACAGGGAGAGATAAAGAGGGTGACGGAATTTCAGATTTATTCTCTGGTTATGAAGTTATACTTCCTGCTGTCAAAATCACTGCAGCTCTGTGAAATAAAACTTATATTTCAACACAGATAAATCAGTGAGACGTTAGTGGAAAACTGCTATAGTGAACATTTGAAATTTGAAATTTTCTTTTGAGTAGAGACACACGGTTGTTGGGCAGCACATAGTCATATATACAGTCATAATGTACGTACATGCACAGCTTATAGTGGCATGTAATAAAGCAGTCTAATTATAGCAGAACTCTGATAGAAATGTCTGGTCAGTCTTTCCAGTTTTGCATCTGACAGCAACTGTTGAATTCAACACTAAATCAGTAAAATAACGCATTTTTGTACAGTGCAGCATAATGTGCAATTCCACCACATCAGTTTTTAGCAATATTGCACAATGCAAGATAGTTAGTTGTCTCATGGGAAGGAAAATTCATCTGCTCTCCACTGCTGCAAAAGCTTCCAAGGCTGGATTATGTTGAAGATCAGAAGTCCAGGTTTGGGCCAGAGTTTAAGTCTGGACCTCCTCACCTCTGGTTCACTGAGTGGCAAGTAGTTATGTGATATTAGTAGTTATGTGATATTAGTGATAATTTGATTAATTTTGATAACATGCGCACTAAAGTGCAGTGTAAACTGAAATGATAAGGACATTAAGGTGGCTTCTGCATAGTCCTTAATAATTTTGTGTCAAATCAAATTACCACAAACTTTGTGACACACAGAGAACCTAGGACCAGGTAGTTTTCAAGTAAAGGAGCTCAAGGCAAAATACAGTGAAGCTGCCATGTTTATCTTTTCATACAGTGTAGCTTGCTGTGTGGCCTCTACCTGAAAGGTACTTAAAGGAAACAGGATATGTCTATATGTAATGCACAGTGGCTGAAAAGAATGGATGCTACAGTATAACTCTGCACTGCCTGCAACAGGTATACATATTCAAATCATAATCATCATTAGGCCTGTCACAATTATTACATAAACGCCTGATCGGGATAATCGATAGATTCCACAGTCAAGGGAAGTTTTTGCAGTTGAATATTAATTGTTATTATTTACATGTTGATATTTAGTCATATTTGCTTCTATTCTTAATATATTATGTTTAATCCAAGTCTACTCTGGATAATTACAATTATATTTTATTTGTTTGTTACTTCTAATGCAAAATACAGAAATACACGCTTGTCCCTTCAGGACAGACTGCCGACACTTAATGACACTTAAGGGCAGCGAGGAGCTGCAGGAGCAGAGTGGAGCTGCACAATTTTCCCAGCGTGTTGTGGCCTTTTGGAATATAAAGAGATAAACGGTGGCCTTTTCTGTCAAAATATGTTTTAGTTTTCACCAAGTTTATTTTTGTGCAAGGGAAAGTGGATTAATAAACTCTTTTACTTCAATCTACAAGAGGAGTCGGTGTCAGGGTTGGAAACTTTTTTTCTCCACCTGCCACTCAATTTCTTTACCAGCCACTTTCTTGTTTTAACCGGCAGAGTGTAACTGCATATGAAACGTAATAAAACAAGATCTACAATATTCAAGCATGATTATTTAGGAAAATAGGCTATTTTATATCATAAGGTAAATATTTAAACTTTTAAGGAAAATACTGAAATACTGACATCTCTCTCCGTCATACACACACATAGTACACACACACTGGGCCGTCTTCAGGCTGGTTAGTGCCTTCATGGCAGCTGTATCCTCCAGGGCTGATTTTTCCTGTACTCAGAGGTGTAGTACTATTTGTTGAAGTACCGGAGTGCGCCTATGAAGTTGTGGCTACCGGCAACTTTTAAGGTGCAGTGTTTTCTTGCATGTTACTCAATGCAAGAATTGAAGTTGTGAATTAATCAACACACCTTAAATGTCAATATGACGACTCTGACCAACTTTGTCTCCTCGTTAAAGTGTCAGAGTGAAACAAGCAGATTCAATCTGCGTTGTGGAATGTCACAAATTGCTCTGTTACGACTGCATTATTGTTTGTATATGTTACTTTTATTTCCCCAACACCGCGGCTGGTAGGATGAGCAAATTCATCCGCCACTACACAAAACCACCCGCATTTGGCGGGTGGCAGGTGTTAATTTCCAACCCTGGTGTGAGCTGTGTGGATACAGCATAAGAAACACGTGAAGGTTTACACTCTCTACCAAGTTTTTGATCTTACAGGTGCGTTTCCATCAGCTGGTTGAGACAAAAAAACTGTCTACCTGAGCACGAGGTTCCAATGTCAGGAATAAAACATGAAACACCTTTTTAATAATATTGTGGAAGTTTTGTTGAATTTTGCTGCCTGATCATTTCCAAAAAAATGCTTGGATGGAAACATGGCTTTGTGCATTAACTTTTGAAAATAAATTCAAGCGTCCTTCTACATTAACTGTCTAGGAACACTTTTTCGTTACATTAGATTGCCTATACAACAGTTTGAGAACAAGCTAATGAAAATAAATCGTTTGTGCAGCAGAGCGAGAGGTGAAACACTGTTTCAGAACGGAAACTATTTGAAGATTGACACTTTCACCAACGACCGCATTGTTCAATGAGCAGCCACTGAAATTAACAACATGGATTTTGGCCTAGTAGCAAAGCCAAACACAACAGCACCGCTGTGTGGCATAAAATTATCAGAAAAAGACTATTAAATCATTAATCGCAATTATTTGTATGACAATTAATCGTCACCTAAATGTCATGTGACTTCCCTAATCATCACACTTCCAATGTGGTCCTTCAACATACAACAAATCCTTATTTAATAATTTAAATTTAAATTCCTATAACACACAACATGGATGGAAAGGAAGAAATCCATGGTATTCATCCATAAATAATGGTAGAATAAGGCTGCTTTTGCACTTGATGTTTCTTGGCTTGAAGCTTTCTTGGCCTTTGTTACAGAGATATGTTATGACACCAGCTGGTTTCTCGCTGCAGCACCATTCTCTATCATTAGCTGTGGATGGAGAGGTTTGCAGCCAGAGCAGAGAACAGGCAGGAAACAAAGCCAGAAATCTCTGCACCTGCATGGCCAAGTGATTATTGAGTCTGTGGTATGACTCAACATCCATCCAACCACATCTATTATTCTCTTTCATTCTCAGCAGCTTCTGCCTCTGAGGATGGTCTATCTATCACCCCAGGGGGGGCCCCGGAGAGCAGGGCCAGCCTGTGCCCCACCACCCAGGACACGGGCAGGAGGCTCCCCGTGGTCTCCACTGCCCCACCTGTCAACGTCCCCAACCACCACCCACTCTACAGGAATCTCCCTCAACACCAGGCCCCGCTCGGCCTCCACGGTCAGCCAAACTACTTCGAAGACAGTGGGGGATCCAGTTCACACCCTAGCTCCCAGCCCACCTTCTCCACCCCACACCCCAGCTCTCAGTCCACCCCGCTATCCAGGACTCCACTGGATAACAATGATAAAAGGGCTGCAGACAAGAGTGCTGAAAGCTCCGACATGCAAACAACCCCTGTAGTGCACGCACTAGCAGCCACTTCTCACTCCGACACCCCTGTTCCAGTCACCAGCGCGGTTCCAGAACATGCTGCCATCATCTCCTCTGCTGCTACTTCTGCAAGGAAGAAAGATGTAGTGAGGCCAGATCAGCTTGGACTGAAGCAGAGTGTGAAGCCCGGCAGTGATGAAGAGGAGACAACCACCACCACCATCACCACCACCACCATCATCACCACCATGCAGAGTCCAGGTAAGAACACATGCTATGTGGTATATCTAAGAAGGCATAAGACTAAGAATTATATTCCTTATGATGATTTGAAAATAATTATAGGGAGAAATATTCTGCATTTAACAAAGTGCTACTTGTGTGCATGCAGATGTGGGTGTTAGGGTTTGGGTTAGTTGTGACTGGAGTCAGAAAACTGTCATTAAATGAGTATGAAATAATGAAAATGATGATAAAACATGAAATAAATCATTTCAACATAATATGTATATTATCTTATAAGATATATAAGATAAGATAAGATAACAGCAGCTCAAGGACAGAAATAAGTACAGGAAAATAGAGAAACTTAAAAGAAAAATCATAAATGAATAATTCAAGTTTATAAAATAAAAATGTAATAAAATAGAAAATTTGCAAGAGCAATTAAACTCAAATTACAGGCAGTATCAGCACACATAGTACCCACAATTAGTGTTGTATTTGACGTAATGGTGCAATACCGTCTCAAGCAAAGTGACATAGTGGTGTGATTAGTAGCAGCAAAGTCAGCAAAGTACAGTATATGTAAGAGTAATATGATACCATCAGCTATAACAGCAGATCGAGTCCAACACGGGGCTATGGAGAGGGAGAGTAGTGTGTCTCACACTCTGTGGAACTAGGTGTATATGTTATGTGTGAGAATTGGAGAGGAGGGGGCAGAAATACTGGCTGGTAAACGTGATGACAGTCTGTGGTCTCCACTGCTGAAGGATCTAAGTCTCCTCAGGAAAAAACAGTCTGCTCTGTTCCTTCCTGAAGAGAGCATCCGTGTTGTGTGTCCAGTCCAGTTTTTTATTGATTTGGACCCCAAGGTACTTATGAGTCCACCATCTCCACTTCCTGTCCCTGGATGGTAACTGGGACAAGGAGCTTCCTGTTCCTCTGGTAGTCCACCACCAGCTCCTTGGTCTTGCTGATATTGAGCTTCAGGTGATTGTTGTTTTACCATGTGACAAAGCTCTCTGTCAGTTCTCTGTATTCCTCCTTGTTGTCTTTGTTGATGCATCCAACAATGGAGGACTTGTCAGAAAACCTTTGGTGGAGGCAGGAACCAGTGTTGAAATGAAGGTCTGAGGTGTAAAGTTGAAGAGGAATGGCGCCAGTACACTTCCGTGAGGTGCGCCAGTGTTGCTTATCACAAACTTCGAGGCACTGCCATCCACTTGGACATACTGTGACCGGCCAGTGAGGTAGTTCGTGATCCGGGATGTAGTGTCAGGGTGAAGATGCGGAAGTTTTTCCCTGAGAGGGCAGGGCTGGATGGTGTTGAAAGCACTGGAGAAGTCAAAGAATATGACTCTCACAGTGCTTCCCTGCTTCTCCAAGTGTGAGAGGGCCTTGTGGTTCACAAAGATGATGGCATCCTCCACTCCAATTGTGTGGGTAGGCAAACTGCAGCAGTTCCAGGAAAGCAGTTAGCAGGGTCATTAGGTGACACAGAACCAGCCTCTCAAAGGTCATATGACAAAAGTGCCACAGGTCTGTAGTCACTGAGAGCGCTGGGACGACCTTTCTTTGGCACTGGAACAATGCTGGAGGTCTTCCTTTGTTAGGGCATCTTTCTCAACCTCAGGGAGAGCTTGAAGAGGTGCTGGAAGGCTACTGCAAGCTGCCCAGCACATACTTTAAGTGTCTTGGGATTGATGTTGTCAGGCCCACTGGCTTTGTTTATTTGGAGCCTGGAGAGCTCTCTTTCTACCTGGATGGTGGAAAGGGTGGGGGTGCAGTGACTAGTGAATTTCCAGCAGTGGTTGATTCCTGAGAATGTTGGGTCGAGGGGAGCTGGAGGATGAGGGGATGCTGTCCTCTGAGCTTGGTTTACTGTGAGAGGGGGAGGTGGCCATGTTCTTGGTGGGGAGGACAGCAGAGGAATGGGGGCAGAGATGATGAGTGGGGACCTAGACACACTGTTTGAGCACACAGGGTTGGGGGTTGTGTCAAACCTATTGAAAAATTGTTATTTTCAGCTCATTAGCAAATTCTAGGTCCCCCTGTACTCCGGAGGCAGGCTTGTTGCAGCCTGTCATACGCTTCATCCCATTCCACACCTCCTTCGCACTGTTCTATCCCATTTTGGCCTCTCTCCTCCTTTCCCTGTATTTGTTCTTGGCCTCTCTCGGTTTCCTCTTTGTCTCCTTTTGGTTGGCCAGGAGTTCCTCATGATCCCTATGAAGGCCCTCTTCTTCCTGTTAAGAAGGCCTTTGATCTCTTTATTGATCCAGGGTTTATTGGTCTGGAAGCAGCTGACCTTTTTGGAGGGTTTTAGTGACGCGCGAGTCGACCCACAACCTGGAAGTCTCATGGGTTGACCTGTAGGTCGGGTGGGTTCAGGTAAGCTTGCTAGAAAATATCTCAGGTTCAGGCGGGCAGGTCAGGAAGTGACAAAGCAGCGTTCCAAGTAAGTTATTAATAACTTACAGAAACTTTGCGTGCAATAGTCCACCTTCCACCTTCTCTTCCCCTCTCTCTGTCACTCTCTCTCTCTCTCTCTTAAACACACACACACCTGCAAGCAGCTTCTTTTTTTTGGTCAGAAAGAACAGGCTACCACAGACGATATGGCCCACTTCAGAGAAAAGTTAAAAATAGGTGATGCTAAGGTTGCACGCAAAGTAAGCCCAAAAAGTAAGGAGTTGGAGGGATTCTATTTTTTCCTGTCCGATGACACCATTACAGACTACGCCGCAGCGCTCAGTCCTTGTCTCAGTCCTCAGTCCTGACAATTGTGCTACTATGATGCATAGAGTTGACGGTTTGCGGGTCGGGTTCGGGTGGTTGATTAATGCATATTTTTAGGTTAGGTTAGGTTCAGTTTTATTTGTCACATATAATATTACAGGGCATAATTATAGTGAAACGTATGTCCGTTAGCTCCTTCAATCATGCAATAAAAATAAGTGTAAAATAGAATAAGAAAGAATATTTTACACTTATTTTTTATTGCATAATTGAAGGAGCTAGCGGACGTAAACATACATACGTTTCACTGTAATTATATAGTGGGCGGTGTAATTTTTGTGGGTTGGGCGGTGCGGATTGGCTCTCATAACGTGTCGGGTGGGTGTGGGTATTAAAAAACCCTGACCCATGCATCACTAGAGGGTACAATCTATATGTACTGTACATATATATATATATATATATATATATATATAGTTATATTGCATCATTGTTGTCCTTGTTTTTAGTATGTCTATTTCTTTGTATGTACATTGAGAGCAACGAAAACCAGAGTCAAATTCCTTGTATGTGTACACATACCTGGCCAATAAAGCTGATTCTGATTCTGACATAGAAGAGGTCCAGGATTTGATTCTCTCTCGTTGCACAGTCCACATATTGTTTGTCAGACAGCAGAGAGGACGACATGATTGAAATCCCCACTGATTATTATGAGGGCGATGGGGTGTTGTGTTTGAAGTTCAGCGATGACTGTGTGGATGATGTCACTCACGCTCTGCGCTGCAAATTGTGGAATGTAAACAGTAACAACAATGGCGTGTGAGATAATACGGTCTCAATTGTACCATCATCAGTTCAATATTGGGAGTGCAAATACATTCCTTTACAGTTACATGTCCAGGATTACACCACTTAGAGTTAACAAAGACAGCAAGACCTCCTCCTCTCTTCTTACCGCTCTGTTTTGCCCTGTCCGCCCCTAGTAGCGTGAAGCCGGCTAGTTCAAGCAGACTGTCCAGTATGTTCCCATTCAGCCATGTCTCTGTGAAGCAGAACAAACTGCACTCTCTGTAGGCAAGCCGGCTTTTCACCAAGGTGGTTAGTTCATCCGTCTTGTTGGCGAGTGACCTCATGTTCCCCATTATATCCCCATTAATGGAAGAAAAGGTTTAAATTTCCTGTACCTCTCAATCCTCTCTTTGACCTTCCCATCTCTTGCCGCGGTGACAGCATCTGCATATCTCCTCCGGTATGTGTGCCGAAGGAACTCCAGCTCCACAGAGACACAAAGACGCTTGTCATGGGTGTAAGCAACCATTACCTCCAGGTGTTTTGTGCAAGAAAAAAAGAAAGAAAACATCCGAAAACACATACCTGGTTCACAAGTATGTTTTTACTTTTATACATCACCTGGCACATGTGGAATCTTAAAGTTATTTCCACCTAGTCAGATTTTAAGATATTATTTCTTTAAAGCCCACATATCTCAATCAACTACAGCATTTACAGACACTATGTTCTTATGTTTGCTGTGAATGTCAACATCTTCCAACCTCCACNCTGTTTTTCAGCTTTTCAGTGTAGCTCCTCTGATCTCCTTTGTCAGTGTGTTTCTGGCCTGGTTGTACAGGAATCTGTCCCCACTTCTGTAGGCCTCCTGCTTGGTCTGACGAAGCTGCCTCAGTTTTACTGCAAAACAGGGTTTATTGTATGTGTAAAAGTTTTGGTCGGCACACACAGAAACTGATTTAAGATGTTACAGTGTCAGAGAATTCATCCAGATCTTTAGTAGCAGCATCAAAAACACTCCAATCAGTGTAATCAAAGCAGGCCTGTAATTCCAGTTTTGCCTCATTGGTCCATCTCCTCACAGTCTTGACAACAGGCTTAGTAGATTTCAGTCTTTCTGCCTGTAAAGGCCTTTACACACTGGGGCGTTTTTTCGTGCGATTAATTTGCACATCAATA
>NTHP01000351.1:624042-654332 GCA_003416845.1 Oplegnathus fasciatus | reverse complement strand
CACACACACACACACACACACACACACACACACACACTACATGTACAAACACACACACTGAATGAGGGAGAAAATGGCTTTATGGCTGTGGTCTTAAAATATATATGAGCAGCTCTGAGAGTCATCAGAGTAAATGCGTTTCTCATCCACTTCTCGGCTCTCTTGTATGTATATGTGGGGGGTGGCTCTCCTGTATCCCAGCAACAGTGCACCAGAGTTGGGCTCGAGAACCTAAAGGGGCCTGGTGGCAAGACCTTGAGGATGAATGTGTGACTGGCCACATTCTTCCTTACATATGTGTATGTCTCTCTACGATGTGTGTGCATGACCATTACATAAGAATGATTTTGTGTATCAATGTGTGTGAGCGACCCACTTTTTTGTTCTCTTTTTGTAGTGTCAGAATCATTTGGTTGATAAAAATCCCCTGTTGATCAGAGTCAAAGTCAGAGAAGTGTCTTTGAAACATCATTGGCAGTGTCATCTGCTGCTCTCCTTGCTGCCAATGGCTCAAACATTAATTGCCAGACAACTCAGATAGTAACTTGACCTTCCTCTTTGTCCTCTTCAATAAATGGGGGTGATGGGGAAGGCAAGTGATTCTTAACGATAAGGTGAAGGCGTGTGTCAGTGCCCATTCTGCAAACTTTGCCATACCTACTTTTGAGCCCCTTAAAATGTCGTCACTTCTGGCATCAAGTCCCACCCCAACATCCTGTTTCATGCAAGAACACATTAAATCATGGAAGAGAATTACAATCTCAAAGCCATTTCATGTTAAAATAGCTTAACTCTATAAAATGCATGTGGGTGTGTGTTGGGGTGGTGGTGTTGGAGTTCATCGTGCATATCTTAATGTTACGGCCTAATGCCTTGCAGATGCATTAGTTGCGTTATTGTGAGAGAGCTACATACGTACTCAGCAATACATTTATTCAGTGTTATTAAATGGCCACATAAGGGAAAGTGTATTTATTGCATAGTTTTTAACATTAAAGCATTAAAAATGTTGCTGTGTAATGGAAAATGAAACAGCAATTTCCAAGTTTTCAAATTAGTGTTTGCTAGCTAATCTGGAGTAAAACAGGTGACATTATTGAAAAGGAGAATGCCAGCAATTGCTGCGTGATTCCATTCTTAATCTGAGGAATCGGGTATATTATGCACTTTCAAAACAGAATTCACAGGGAATAAAATGAAAAACAGCAAATATATTAATCATAACAAGGCAAGGCTTTTCAAATCAAATATATTGACCGACTTTAGATCCATTATAGATGTGCTCAAGTCAGATTCCATGGAATGTATGATGTTAGGTTTACCATTTTTGTCCCTTACATAAAGGTTATCTGTGTTATTGTTTACTATTCCATTTGTATGCAAGGCACTCATTGGCCTAAATGTAGCGGTAGAACCCCGCCGTGTATGTGTTAGTCAAGTGACAGATATATCTGCATCTGTAGGTCAGGTACTCTTAATTGGTATGCTACAGCAGTGTACACACACACACACACACACACACACACACACACACACACACACACACCCCTCTTTACCTAATTTAACATGTCATGTACGATTATAATGCACTCATAAATATGCAGTATGTGTTAATAATAATAATATACATTTATCTCATGTAGACTCGGACACAGAAGCTCTTGTTTACTGAATATCAATGGGAAATATGTGCAAAGCATGCACACATATAGCACATGTGCACACTCTGTCCTGTGGTTGCGGTGGATTCAACGTGTCTCTGTTGTTTCTCATTTTCCTCTTTGGAGTGTGATCAATGCTGACTGATTTCATTCTGTGTTTTATAACCATTTACTTCAACCACAGACTCTCATACAGTCTTTCCAAATTCATGCTGCTGCAGTATTAATGAGAGCACAAAACCCCTGTTACAACAACTCAGGCTGTCAAACAAAGGTGTTTGTGCTGGTGATGAGGTGGGGGGGGGTCTGGCAACAATGAGTGTTATGTTATGAACAAACAAACCACTGATGGCTCCATTGTGGGTTCAGAACTTGAGTTCTTTTAAGAATTTTATAGATGAAATATTGTATCTTCTCAAATACCCGCCCATGATGATTATTGGCCTTCTCTGAAAACTAATGAGCATTTTTCTTTGCAGTGCGTGGGTCAGAGGCTTTCATTACCACTAATGTTGACCAGGTTTAGTGACTACAACCTCTGCTCTGTCTGAAATCACTCCCTTGTTGACACATTCACTGTTGCTTATATAATAGACACTCAATAGTTACTCTATAGCAAGCAGTAAATTGAGATTTCAGGCACTTATGGATCATCGTCATTGTGGGATTGTTTGCAAAAATCCTCATTTTAGGATAGAAAAAAGACAAGTTGACAGGAGAAATGTGTAACATTTTTATGACAATGCTATGCAAAAGCAGGGGCTCTGTGACAGAGTTGAACTGTTAAACTATGATCTAACATTTTTTTTGTATCTCTGGCATTGTTACAGTGCATAAAACAGTATTTTTTCATGCTGCAGTTTGCTGGTAAAACAGTAATACTATTGTTATAACATTTCCATTCTACACTGGTGATGTCCATGTCTCTACATCCCTCCAGAGCAGATAACTAAGTGAGGCACTGCTGGGAAATTTAAAATGACTAATGGCAGACAGCTGCAGTGCATGCAGTGCATCTCAGGGTGTGAGTGTGAGAGACAGTATCCTGTAGCCTAGTCAGGACTCGGCATATGAATGTTGAGGCTAGTTCAATGTCAATTCAATCCAGATGCAACGATAACAGAAGCTGCAGTTCCTTTGCAAATTGTGAAGTGTGAATGTTTTATCAGTAGAATTATGTTGACCTTGTGAAGGTTTTAAGTGTTTGAATTTCGATAAACTTTCAGTTCATTGAAATTCAGATGCATCTTTAATGTGTTTTGTTTTCATAAATGTTAAAATGATGATGAAACACAAGTAATGTGGAAGGAATGTCTGTTTACCACAATATGTATGGATGTGTTTGTTGTTCACTCTGCAGACGCATGAAAATGTGTTTTTTATCCTTAAAAGCTTTTGTCAGTTAAGTGGCAGTCATACAAATATTGTCAGTTACAAAATCTTTCTGACAAAATGTTTTCTGAAAATAAAAAGTAAACACACCATGCAATGTCTGTGATGTCATTAGTTAGCCTATATTTAACCGCTAAATCAGAAAACAAACATTTAGGGTCACAGGCAGTTAAGGTCACAGTTTTGCAAAATAGACTTTTCAAAATGACAAAGCTTCAGTGGATTCACCGCACTGTAGAATGTCATAGGGGCAGGCAAAATCATTAAATGATATCATTTAATTACCCTATGATGCTAAAATGATTTCTTGTTGAATTAAAATATCGTTTTGTGTTTTTTCCTTGCAGACTGTTCGTCATGGTTTCCCTTACCAGCCCACTGCTTTGGCCTTTGACCCTGTGCAGAAGATCCTGGCCATCGGCTCCAGATCAGGCGGCGTACGGATGTATCCTTTACTCCTCTTCTGCTCTCTTCCCCCTTTCCTCTTGTCAGGAGACACACTAGAAAACTACACATGCATAAATACATAATTACAGTATGTATTTATAGTAAATCGACTACCAAGCCTTTACCACTGTTCAGTATAAAAAAACAAAAACAATGAAACATAATCTATCAAAGTGAAACATTAAATGAGTGCTCACATTATCTTGCACTCTGCTTTTTGACTGTATAAGAGGAAATGTGAACTATTTTCAACAAACAGATCCCTAAAAATATGTATAAATATTATTGTTATAAAATGAATCATCCCATGTATGATTTATTTGATGGAAAGCAATTGATCTCAAGTTAGTACTACATTTTAATAAGCATACATAATTAAGGCATATTTCAGAACAAAAATACATGAAAATATGCACTAGACATAAAAGATGCACATTGGCTGTAACTGTAAGTAACACTGATATTTGTCTAAGTAATCCATGACCTATACTAGTATCGGGAGAAATTACAATATTCACAGAAGTAGTGTATCTACTCCTACACAAATCTGTGGCACTGCTATGGAGTGTCTCCAGGCAGGAGCCTTCCTTCCTCCACCCCTCCCCCCATCCCCTAACCCTCATCCCTGTTTCAGCCTTGTCATTTCATGTTGCTCGGCTGCCATGTCATAGGCTCAGAACTGTTCATCCAACAGTCCATCCCCTGGGTCACCCGGTCATAGGGATGGGAGAGGACTTGTGAGTGCAACCCAGGTAGGAGATTACACCCTCATAAACACCCAGGGTTCCCAGTATGCCTTTAGGGAACCTAGGGCCAAGGCAGCAAATAATTATTGATGCTGCAGCAGCCGCACTGCTGGTCCTGCCGGGGTAATAGATGGACTGACAGAGTGATTTCTCTGCTGAAAGAAACTGAGAAAAAAAGACATAGTGACAGAGGGAGATGGGACAGTGTTTGAAAGCGAGGGAAAGGAATGGAGAATAGGAGGCTAAATGTTGAGGAGAAGGGTAAAGGTGCACAGTGATGTTTGATGACAGGGAATAGCTGATGAAAGAGACATAAATGTGACTTAATGATAAGCTCTGCCAAATGGAAGATATTTGATGTCATTTACTTCTCCCTCCCTCTTAATCCATCCCTTTTCTCTATATCTCTCTGATGAATGCCTGACTGTGAAGCAAGGCTGAGATTTCAGCTGGTTGGAAGCCCTTGAGTGACTTAGCATTTGTATTGACATGCTGCACACACCTTCTTTTGTTCCCATGTGGCCTGCCACTGACTCTCTCTCTCTCTCTCTCTCTCAATTGCATGCCCTCACATACACACACTTCTCTATTTTGCTGTTTCTCATTCTGCCTCGCCCTCCAACGGCTTCTGTCTAGAGGACCTTTTCCCCCCCTTATTTCTGCTTTTGTTTATTCAATTCACCCTTCTCCTATCCTTCACAGCCTGTCTGAATGTTCTTCCTTTTCTTTCCAGGGCTTTGAATGTCCACCTGTCATCTTCTGTCACGGTCTCTCTTTGTTTTTTGCCTCTATTGCTTTTCTAATGCTTTTCTCCTTTCTGTGTTCCTTCCTTTGTAGCTGTATTAGTACTGTATACAGTGGTAGCCATTGCAGGAATTTCTCATTTCTTAGTGGTACAATAGTAAGTCCTGCCTTTAGCTTTTATTCTACATCGACCCTATCTTGATGCTGCACAGAACCAACCAAGGGTATTTCACCAGATTTTCATTTTTCTCACCCAGCCTCTCCATGGTGGAGCAGCGTGTAAAAAAACAAGCAATTTAAAGCTAGCGCCCTGTGTCTTTCTCTTCTGCATGTCTGCTGTGACTGATCCGATATCGTAGTCACTGCTTTCGACTGTAGCAACGCATCATTATTTGACAGAAATATGTATTTTGTCCCTGTTAAGAAATCTGTATTGATCTCTGGGGGCTCAAAGTTAAACATTCAGATGACACTATTGATCGACTGTGTGGGACTGCGGTTATGTGGACTCTCTGTGGGAGGTGCCTCCAGTGTGTGGTGTGAAGGCATGCATGTCTCCCTGAGTTCCTGAGTGATCGTACGTTGTGTGTGTGTGTTTTTTATGCGTCAGTATAGGCAGGAGAGTGATCAATATATCTGAGTTTCCGTGGAGTCTGGTTGCTTTGTCAGAAAACATTTTTTTAGCTTCTGCACATGTATGTAACTGAAAAAAGTTACATGTCCTCCAGTGGGTGTGTTTTTATATGCATAATAACCTGGATACTGGCTCCAGTTGAAGTACTGCAGTGAATTATCTAGTGAAGTGAGCTAGATACTAATCTGAGATACAGTATGCCTTATCTGAGCCATGTCTACCTATTGTGGGCTGTCTGCTTTCCAAGCAAACATCAGGAGTATTAACTTTCACCTTTCTGTCATGATAGAATTAACTATTCATTCATATTCCCCCTAAGCCTCAAAAGTAAGAGGATGTGGAGTTAAAAAGGCTGAAGTAAGACTTTACTACTCAAAGGATATTACACAGGCATAAGCTCATTATGATCACATTGAGGACATCTTAAGTTTAAGAAAAGTTCATGCCATGCATAATATAATCTTATATTTACCATTAATATTATGTCAAATAAATGGGTTAGTTAGTTTCCATTAGCATTAGTATTCCTAATAACATTGAACCATTTTCCTTATCCAGGTTTAGAGCTTTACCAAGTTTTTGCAGACATAATGTTGTGCTTTCTTGATAACATTGAATCCTGCTGCATGTTCTGCTTATGTATATTGGTTTATCTGAGAATATATTTGGGGAGTTGGGGCAAAACAGTGTTGAGAATTCAGCAGATTGAGGAGTTGCTAAAATCATTTCAGGGGTAGAAAAAATGGGCAGAAAAGTAGTTGAAGATATTAGTGTGGGCAGAAAAGCTTCTGCTGTATAATAATGACATGAATAAAACATCCTTTTATTATGTGAACTAAAAACTATACACCCACACTCCCAAATCCACAAAATTCTTACCTTTACACACTTACATTTAGAGCTTCACAGTACTGAATGGCCATAAGACTAGCATATCTTTCAACTCATTTGCATATTTAGGCTACTATATTCACTCTTATGCTTACCATTAGTTTAACTGTATGATAGATTGTATCTGAGAAATTTGCGTGATGTTTTTAACGTCTAATGGTGCTGTGTGCTATTTTCCAGGAACATAACAACTGGTCGCCAAAAAAATCACCACAAACCATGTGACATCATAGGCTACTTGAATTACAATGCAGTATAACCTACAGTCCCAGCTCACTGTAGGCTGAAAGGAAGCGCTTATGGTGTGTATGAGAATATTCGTGATCATCGGACCTCTTTGGTTAGAAAAACGAATACATATAAATAGCATTAGCCATGCCAATTTGTCACCACATCCATCAGGATTCATCACATAACAATGTTATCCATGGTCGAAACAGTCATGTTGCATTTTAGAAGTTAAGTTATTAGGAACATCTGAAAATGTAAATCTTGCAGCAAAGTCACCAAGGTGGGAGCTGTTGATTCTCCTGTGTTCTGTCTTCACCTGTGGCCCGCTACTACACACCTTCTCCTGGTACAAATTAGTAAGCAACCACAGAACCCTGTGTGGTAAACTACAGAAGTATTCTGTGTGATTTGCATTCCCTGAATGACAAATCCTCAAATTTCCTCCCATGTTCAATCATGATTTTGCAGTGGGTGGAACTTAAAGCTTTCATAGTGATCAAAGAACACTAAAGACACATGAGCACAGTGACTTGCTACAATCCGTTTTTATAGTGATTTGTTTTGGATAGTATTAATAATGCCTGCAGTGTGTCTAAATGTCACACATTTAATATGAACAGCTGAGGCAATCACAGAAGGACTGGTCCTGCTCTGGTGAATGGTGCATAGTGACGATGTCATCAGGGTTGGCGCAGTGGGTTGGCAATGAGGCTCTCTGCAGTGGGCTCCTAGGACACTCCTCCCCCTGCCTGGGGCGAGATTACCAAAATATGCTGAGATTTGGTTTATTGAGAGCACATAGGATGACCATGACAAGTGTGTGTGTGTGTGTGCGTGCATTCATGTGTTTCTTTCTCTATTTCTGGGCCTAAACCTGTGTGTCTGCTTTCATATATGCTGTCTACCTGTGTCAATATTGTGTGTGTGTGTGTGTGTGTCTCTGTGCACAAATGTATATGTGTGTGTGTGTGCGCACATGTGTTTGTCCCATTTTGGTGTTGGTTTGTGTGTCGGCACAGTGAAAGTGGGTGTAGTTTCAATAAAGGGTTCAGGTAATAGAATTGCCCAGAGTCTGATAGACAGTCACTTCTCATAACAGTCAATCAGATCAGAGGAAAGGAGAACAAGAAGGAGGTGAGAGTCGGAGAGAGAAATGGAAAAGAATGGTGGGAGGGAGGAAGAGGACAGAATGAGAGTTCGTATTGATATCAACAGCTGGTTCATGACACACGAGAAAGTGTCATTGCCAGATTCGTTTTTTAGAGACATTACTAGGGCTGAGTGACAGTTGACAAAATTGTTTATCAACTTTCAGTAGAATCATATTAGGGCTGGAATGACGTGTCCATGTAATCGATTGCGCAAATATGTCGATTTATGTGGAACACGTCGAAGCGTTGCACTGTTTATGTTCATCCCCAATTATGGCGGCTCCCGCTCGGGGGCATGCTGAAAATGAGACTTTATCCCAAAAAGCCCGAACCCGATTGTTGAAAGTGTGGGAATCTTTAAAGAGAGACCTAAATATAATGCTGCTCTGCATGCTTTGTAAAACTGAAATGGCCTCACGTTACCACAGCAGCACAACTGCTATGCACGAGCATCTCAAAAGAAAACATTTTGGGGCTCTCCGCTACTGTCTCGTCGTATTGAGGAGACAGCAGCATAAGTATTTGGACTATTACCGTAAGTTTTGTCTGATTGTTGGTTGGTAGCTGGACTCCCTAGAGTGGATGCTAATGGCTAACTATGGCAACGTTGCTGTCCAGCACATTTGCAGGTTGTAAGCAGTTTGTGTATGAGCATATAGACCTATAAAACTTGCAATATGGCCAAGTGCAATATCCAAATCGCAGGAGCTGCAATTTTTTGATAAAGGCAAAATGTGTCACAACGTACCATTATAAATTAAGCATTGTGGTGTTACAGAGATTCCCCGGCCTACAAATCATATTCTCCAGATGTAAGGGAACATGCTTGTTTTGTACATTTTCCGATTACAATGGCACTAGCCATTGAAGTGAATCATATTCAAGACTATCTACGGTAATTAATGGCAGAATATAGTAAACAACACCTTTCCTAATTAGGCCTACACTGCATAAATCTTAACTTTTGTTATGAATTGGACCCATGGACATTTGTATTACTGATAGATGCCTTTTAATTTTTGGCACTTTGTTTTTTTATGTTGGGAAAGTTTTAGTTGTAAAATAAGTATTTTTTTGAGATAATGCTTGAATAAAAGGCTGAAAGATTAATGGCAATAAGATATGGTTATTATTTATTGGTAAGTTAACCAAAGGAGTAATCGACTAATCAGAAAATAAGCGATCGATTAATGGATAAAACAATAATCGTTAGTTGCAGCCTTAAATCATGTTGTGCTGATATGATCATGACACGTTACTGTTTTGTATTTGTATTTGTTGTCAAAATAATTAGGCAAAGCAAATTTAGACTACAAACTAACAATTAGTTGTTTAAGTTTTTTTTCTCATACTAAGAATTCCGTTTAATGTAAGATATAACAGCAGAACGAAGGCCATTTCATTCAGTATCAGTGTGATTTCATGACATAGAGCAAATCAGTGTCAGAAAAATATTGTTATCAGTATCATGATATTGATTTCAACCATATCACCCAGCACTAGATGTCATTGCTACAAAGTATAAAAAATTGGCAAACTTTTAGAGGTTATGCTTCTGAGCACAATTATCTGGATATGAGACAAGTTATGACACACTCAACCAAATGTGTCTGTCTCAGTATACACTCAGTTGCCAATTTATTAGGTAAAGTGGTAAAATGACCATGAAGTCAGCACCTCTCTAAAACAGTTTCAACAGAAACTGAACATTAAAACCTTCACGAAGGTAGGATTTATTGCAGGGCTGTTGTATTAGACTGTTTTGTTTTAGTGAGTGTACGTGTACCCAGTGAACTGGCTACTAAGTGTAAATAATACTGAAACACGATTCTGTAATATCTTTGATTGATTCGTAATGTCTCTGGATGTGATATCAACACTGAGTGAATCAATAGACTTGACTAAAGCTGATATTGCATGTCCTCCTCTATCAACTCAAGGCACTGCCAAGACTTTTGCCCTGCCAGAAATTTGTTGACAATGCTGAGTAATGGAGATAAGTTAGGACTGGCAGTCCTCTGCCTGTTGCTAGGTAAGAAGGCAACTGCAGCTTTACTTTTGGGGACAAATTTTCACATCAACAGACACATGTTGTTCAATGACCAGCAGCAAGCAATTAGTAAATCTAATTTGGCCAGTGGAGCGTGAGCGGGCAATGGGAGGAGGTCACTCTGTGTAAACACACAGCTACTGTTACAGTCCATTATTAATCACACAGTCTTACAGTGTGTGTGACAGGACAGCTTTGCAGTGCCAGTTAGACAAACAATATCATCAGATAGTCATCAATTAAGCATTCATCGTTGTCACACTGTGTCATTGGCTTTGCTGACTGTGTGAGCAGGCCTGCAACATAATGACTATTTCACTGTCGGTAGCTCAGCTACTACTGAAGGTGGCCAGTGTCATAATCAGATGCTACCCAGATCAAGAGTGTTGAGTGTATTTGCACACACCATGCTCTATTAACATAATCTCTGTCACCGCTGTTACCGCAAACTCTTTTTCCAAACTCATTATCAACACAACGGTTGCCATGGATATGAGCACATGCCCACATAGTCACAACGATACATGTACAGTCCTGCCTAGTGACTCACTTGGTCTTGATTGAATTAACCTAATAGGATTTGCAGCCCTCTATTTGTAAACTAGAGTAATGGCAGTTTTTACTGGTGCCAAAAAAAGAGCAAGCAAAAGTGCTGCTCTGGGAGTGGGACAGAAAAGAGATGAAGCAGCAATATTAAGCTACTCATAACCACACACTGCACTCTATCCTTACTTTACCCTTGTAGGGTGCATGATAATAGAATTAATGGCTCTATGCTGTAGTGTACCCCTGGATTAAAGGGAAAGTAATATGAGTTTGGCAGTTTATTTTGAATTAGAATAAACTATAACAAACTGTATTTTCCTTTAATCTTATAGTTATCGCTGTTTTATGAAGGGAATTAGTACTGCAACTAATGATTATCATTTGTAAATTATTCATATCCTGTTGTCGATACTGTCAGAAAATGACAAATGCCAGTTGCAAGTTCCCAAAGAACAAGGTAACATCATCAGATTATTTTTTTTTACATTTCCTAAGTGATTTAATTTAAAATGATGTGAAACACTCAGAAGGTACAAATCTTTACCTTTGAGAAGTGGGAACCACCCATAGGCTGTATAAAAGAAGTGGATGTAGCCATCGTGACATCACCCATTGGTTTGTGGACTACTGTTTTGAAGCCTCAAGTTTGGCATTTTGGCCGTCACCACCTTGGTTTTTTGGAGCCACAAGTGTGGGTGGAGCATAGCAAATGCTAAGTTATCAGCTAATGCTAGCGCTGGCTAGCTAACTTGGTTAGCAAGGTACATCCATAATTCACGTTTACTGACATTAATTGGGATGCTAATTTTGGCCAGCGAAAAACAGACTTAAAACAAAATGTACTTACCGGGAAAAATGAACAGTCGACTCTTTAGAGTGTCTTTTACTACAACCGAACACTAAACAATAAAGCTTTAGGCGACCATAATGTTACAATTTACTTTCATGAACTGAAAACACACTGTGAAAGGGTCAAAGTTCTAAGACGAAAAGACGCCTAAAACAATTTCATGGCTATTTAAATGTACCCAGTGCCATGGATACACATTGCTACGCCTCTATCCTGATTTACAGGTTGCTGTGGTAGTGACTTGTCAACCACGCCCGAAAGCATACCCTGCTTTATCGTCTATTTTACTCTAAATGGGACCATAATTTACTAAATGAACATCATGCTGTATTGAAGAAGACTTGAAACTAACAATTGAGACCATAAAGTCATTAGGAAAATGTTTACTGAGGTAATGAATCAAGTGAGAAGTAGGGTCATTTTCTCATGGTACACCGCCCCTCAGAAACCATTGCTTTATGTTGTCTCTTCTATCTTTATCCTGCACAACAACTAAACAGATGATGTCCTTTATATATAATGGAACCCAGGAACAAAGATTGACACCAGATTATGTAAGAATCGTCATAATATGGCCACATTAATTGTCTTCCATCTTGTATCCTCTCTTCTACATCCTGTATTTATTCTACATTGTACTACTACCAAATACTGTATCCTACTTCAAACACTTTGTATTTTATATAATGCATCTGTATACCTCTTCTTTTTCTATTATTCTGCATCATATGCCCTTCATGATATGCAGATAGTAGCAGATAATATATGGATAGGCACTAGAGTTTCACTGCTGTTGATTCCGTATCATGTTATCGTAACATGTATTGCTAATGAGCTGAATCTGCAAGCTGGCCACTGTGGTGTTGTAGTGGTCTCATTTTGTCTTTTTGTCCCTCCGTCTTTTAATTAATCGTCATCCTTCCTCTGGGTTCCATTTATACTGGTGTTTCTGGTTTGGCTGGAAGACCACTCATTTCCTTGCTGCTGTATAATGAGCCCATCTATGGTGCCATTCAGAAGGGGAAGGAAAAGCACCCAATGCCCCCCATTTTTTTCTGTTCTCCGTCTTTGTCTTTCCCCTCTTGCCTATCTTGGCCTCTTGGCATTTTTCAAAATTCTCTTAACTTTCAGTTTTTCCTCTCTTTATTGCTTTCTCTTCCCGCCTACTACTGCATCCTGTCTCTCCTCTTCATCTTCTTACTCTCCTTTTCTCCTCCTCTACACCCATTTCTCTTAAGGTCTCTCCATCTTCTCTTTCTGTCTGATCTTTGTCCCCATGATCTTTCAGTTTGGCATTGTATGTACAGCACTTTACTGACATAAAAAACATCTCCTTTATTATCCTTTCTCTTTGCTTCTCTCTTTTTAGAATGATGGCCGTTTTGCAAGTATGTTGATGTGATTTATGCAGTTCTCTTTTCTTGGCTTTGAAGAGTACAGCTCATCTCATGCACAATCGTGTGTACCCATGCACACACAAACACACACATACAGTCACTTTTTAATTTTTGAAGACAGCTATCTACTCTGAAGTCTCTGTGGCAAGTGGCATGTGGTCGGACTCTATTGCTCTCTTTCTTACAGTCATAAAGGCGCTGAATATCTTTGAATGTGTGTGCGAGAGAGCGAGAGAGACTTGATGAAATGTTGTTTATGAAAAGTCTGTGGATCAGAAAGTCTGGACAGTTGCACTGAAAACACTGCAATCACTTCAGTCACAACTGCAGGAGCTCTGAACCCTTCTTGTGAGTCATATGGCTTCATGTAGCATCATATAGCCTGTCATACAGTGTCCTACTATATGATATAAAAATAATCATAATCACAATGCTGTCCTGCCTCCTCCCTGGCATTCACTTGGCACGTTGACTTTCTTCTGGTGTTGCACGGTATACCGATACTAGAAAGGTATCGCAATATCCTGCCGTTATAAACGGTACTATACCTCATTTTATTAGTACCGATACTTTAAGAATGACCATGTTTTAATAAGAGCCGTATTTCCTGGGAGTTGCGTTGATGCGCGACAACGGGTCAGTGTGTGTGCAGCGCTCTGCTTCCACTCCCTGCACTCCCTCGGCTCTTGCCAACCGTCCACGGCTTGTTGACAAAGCAGACGCACGGAGCGAAGTATGGCATTAACGTTATTTCACTTACACAACCGACAGTCAGGGCAAGCCCACAGACACCACAAAGCCCGTCTGTATAAGATGTTTTAAACCCACGCAGACTAACGGAGCCAACACGTCCAACTTGGCAAAGCAACTCGCCGACAGACATGCCGACCTGTTCAAGGAACTCAAAGAGCGACAGGTTAGCGAACGTGATAGATAACATCATTACATGCCCTCAAATAGAAGTCAAACGAGTGTGATTTATTTTGTGACAAGCAAACTTTTTTTCACCATTGGAGTTTGATTGTTTAATTTGGCTTTAGCTTTTTAGCTCATTTACCAATGTGGCAAACATTTCAACATGCAAATGCAATGTTCACACTGGTATTGTTAACTTTACCATAACTTCCAAGCTGCTAATAATCAAGCGTTCATAAGTACGCATATCAACAACACCAGTATAAATTATCAATTTATACTCAATCAGTACTGGTAATGGTAATCATGGCATGTACATTTTTGTCAATAATTATTTCTAATATTACTAGAAAATGTGTTCAGTAGAACGCAGACCTCCGCCAAAGAGGTGTATTGAGTCCTTTGTGTGTAGTCTACTTTAGTGCACTACTGTAGTGTGCAGGGCCGTCTCATTTATTACTTTTCCTGATGTTTTAAATTTTTGCTGTGGTATCATTTCAGTATTGGTATCGAAATACTTGGGCAGGTATCGGTATCGAAGTAATAATTTTGTTATCGTGACAACACTACTTTCTCCACCATCCAATGTTAGAAATGTTTTGCTTGAACAGTAGCTCTCAATTGCTTTTGTCTTTTGTCCTGATGCAAATAAGGATACTCTTTCCGCATAGAGGAGTGCAGACATTCAAAATGAAAAGTCATTGCCCAGCCCAAAGCTTATCCGTTGTCATTCATTTTGGCATTTGCAGTCATTGGGGGTATGTTTGATGTTAGGTTGTGCTTTTGGACAAGCTGAGTTTACATAGTGAATTTCCTGCCCTCATCCTTAAAGCAATTGTCTGTGCTGTCACTATAAAATGTTTTCAATAATTATTTACATCCTCCTCATCTTCTTTATCCTTATCCTCCTTATCCCCCTAGTTTCCAGTCTTTGCTCTTTGGTCCTTCGTCCACTCCGCTAGCGATGGCGAGGCAGTCGAGGAATAAAAGGTCAGCTGTCTATTAATAGCAGCACTGAGAATAGTCTAGGAAATGCCACTGGTATGCATTCACAGTCCACCTACTTCTAAATGATACATTGTAAAATGTAGACAATACGACAGGAGATGTTTCAACTTTCATCCAGAATAATCGTCTGGAAAGCATTAAAGTCACGTATTTCTTCCCTTAAATCAAAGATCATGGACTTTTTAGACCTTTTGTGGACAATATGTACTGACTCTTACCAATCATACATGGAGAAAAGCATCATAGAAGAGCAAAACAATCAAAGGCTTGTTGTGCTTTACAGAATTCAGTAGAAGAATGAACAATATATTGTTTGAAAAACTGAGCTACTTCAAATCTCATTCTGTATACAGAGCCAGCTATTTGTTTTAAAACTCACTGAGCTGCTAGCACAACAGGTTTGTACGACCATTCTCATTATTCTTTGTTTGCTCTGTCTCGAGAAGCACTTAGTACAGGTTTATGGAAATGTACAGTATGTATATATCAAAGCTGGTAAGATAAAACGTTTTTTTCTGCAAAAATGCAAATTTGTAGTTTTCCAAGAAAAAGGGTGTCACCGAGGCTAGAGCAGGCAGGCTGACCTTTACCTTTATCTGATGTGTAAAGACTACTTGCTAACCTTTACCGCACAAAAGTCACTGAGGGCTTCTGTGATTACTGTACTGTGGGATTAGTGACGGCGAGAAGTCACAAGAAGGAGTGGGAATGGTAGAGTGGCAGATATGTACAGGATTAACTGTTGGAGAATCACTGACCTGCACTAAAAGATAATATTTTATCTCTTAGTTGAAACATCGAGAAAAGTTCATTTTAACCATACCGACGGCCACCTAACTTTCAGTTGCTTGCTCTTATGACTCGTTTCTGAAACTTGCAAGACACTGACTAGTAGCCTACTTTGACGTTTAGGTATGAGGACTTGTTGTGTAAATAAAATAGTATTTTGTTTCTAAGTAAAGTAACAGTGTTACTGAGATGTGTTACTCATCAGCCCTCTGGCTCATGAGGCTGCGCACACTCACATGTTCCCACACACAAACAAACAAACAAATAAACAAACAGTGAAAGTCTACTGATGTTTTCTGGAGAAATATTACACCAGGGCCTCCAAATTCAGTTAAAATCCTCTCAGCTGGAGGGAACAGTACAGTCCATAGACTGTATTGTTCCCTCCAGCTGCATGTGTCCATGCATATATTTGAGCCTTCAATATAAAGAAAGTACAATGTCCAGAGAAAGAGAGAGAGAATTAAATGAAGGTACCAGAGAAGCTGAAAGTCAAAGACGTATGGCTTTATTTTCATGAAGCCACACAGTGCAAAGCGCAGCCCAAGGTGCAACACATATCACAGCTCCGCGCTGGCAAAGTGACATTTTCACAGTTACCATTCTGTATGAAGGCATTCCCCTTTTAGTTGATTAACGGCAGGTCTGTGATCCATCTGCAGTCTCTAATTAGAGTGAGGCGCATTGTCAAGCTGCAATTATGCACGCCATATCCACTGGCTAAATTTGTGCGACCAGCACCACACTGTTACAAAATAACCACCATACATCTGTGCTCTTGTTCACTTCATTCTACACAGTTTTTTATGCAGTCTAAAACAACAGAAGGGTTGGACACTGACACATTGTGAACAATTCTACATTTCCATAAAAAAATGTAGGACAATGTAAAACTGTCTGTTCCCACCAATCCTCTCCTGGTGTTTTCATGCAAAAGCACTGGATTACTGCAGGCAACAACGTTTAAAGGGGATAAAAGTAACCAATGTGAATGGCCACAGTTGTCACTGCTGGTATCGCCCCTACTGATAATGTATGATAATATATTCTTTCTAGTATCACTAGAAAGGGCTGGGTTGTGCTCGAAAATAGCCAAACTATTTTGTACGCCGTGTTGTCCGACTACGTCGGAAAGGAAAAGTGTTTATAGCTGTTCTGAATGGCCACACTCAAAGGTATAGTGAAAACCTTTCAAAGTGTTTCACTAGTTTGTACACGGTTTTCAAAGCTGTTCGACCATCTGACAAGCACTTCTGTTAAAGTGTACTGCCCCCTTAAGTGTGCCACGTGCTCCTGGCAACAAAAATACCAAAAGTGTACACTGCGCACTTGACTGTGCTTCGTGTCCCATGACCTGATTTACAAAAATGGAGACTGACAACTAGTGTCATCAGATGCTGTCCCCTATATAATTTCTGTTTGATGAACCCCTTATAATCCATACACCCACCCAGTAAACCCTAAGGATGCCAGTTTTTAAGCTGCCTTACTGTAGTTTTAATTACACAGTGTATTCACAGTGTATTCAATACTTCAGTGTGAACTGTATTCATAACTGGTATTTAGCCACTCTGCCCTCCAATCATCTTCATTAGTATGATTTTATGTTCATGCAGTTTGATTTCTCTTCTCTGTCACACTATCCCATTTTACCACATTTATATTTTAGTGGGAAGTATGCAAATGAAGCCAGGGTCTGACTGGATGATGGTCATGCCGTTATCATCACAAACCGCAAAGAAATTCTGCGAATGCAATTAGCCGCGCTGCCAATGCAATGGTACATTTAATCTTTAAGTCTTTAATTAGATCAGATTACATGTCCCTTTGAATTATATGATTTGGCATGTTGGGAGTTATGTTTACTCCACGTGATGGTGAGGAGGTGTGTGTGTATATATGCGAACTGAGCGTGGTTTTGCCACTGTGTTGCCACGTGTAAACACATTACATAATGTGTAGCTCACTTCATCAGAGGCAGAGAAAGCATAAGGAGAGAATGACTGAAAAAATGGAAGGATGTTGGTGTTTTGGCATCTGTGTGACAGATAAAAGACAAAGAGCCGCTCTGCACTCTTATCTCAGCGCCCAGTGATGTCACGTGGAAAACTGTGTGCGTTGCAACACAATAGAAGATAGGACTGTTAGATCCATGTCTGTGTTGCATTACAGTGGAATTGAAAAGTCAAGAAGTAATAGGAACAATAATGACGGATAGCTTTTGAGCAATTCCTCCCCCTTTTAAACAGTCTAACAGATTTTAGGAGATTGTTCATGCTTCGTCTTAAGTGATGCAAACATAGACATTAGAATCATCTATGTGTCTCTAACATAGTGTATACACTCTTGCTTACACAAAAAGATCCTCATTCTTTTTTCTAATAAAATGAAAAATCTGCTTTGTGATGCAACATGTGTTGATGTACCTTTCTGCTGTTTGTGTGTGTGTGCATGTGGCAGGGACATTGAGAAAGTGTGAGGGGAGGATTTATTGCTCTATTCTTGAACAATGGCATGGTGTCTGAATTACAGCTCTTAGCTTTTATCCATATCACTCACCTATACGAATTTTCATTTATTGAGCCGGAATTTTATCCTGGACTAAAATTTCCATCGATTATGCACACATGCGGCATACGCCCGGATGGTTTTGTGTTCCGTTCTCGAACACTGTGATTAATGACATACGCACATACTCAAGCTGCAAACAATAAAGTTTTGTCTGGCTTCCATTACTTACTGTATATCGCGCAGTGATATATTTACTAATCACTTACTGTTACTGTTGCTGGCCTGTTATAACTTATTCGATCTACAAATGTAGACTTTGGAGGATCCAGCCCCTGAATTAGGACACAGTAGGCAATGTGAGTAAGTCTCACATTCAATGTTTGAGTAATTTCACCATTGACTTAATTTCATCATTATTATATAAAATTTAGATTGGTATTGCTGTATACACATGCAAAAGCTGGTCTTGCATAACTGCAGAAATGAAAATATTAGCATACTGTGTACATACAGTAGTAATATAGGCCTGTAAAATATTTTCATTCAGTGTGAGGGGAAAATAGTTGATGGCAAAAATTTGAGGCTGCTTTTTTTTTGTGTCACTACCTAGCTGATTTTAGTGTAGTTTTTACTTATAGGACAAAGTCTAATGGTATCTCTTATTGCCTGTGTCTCTTTTGCTCAGGTAAAATGGAGCGAGAGCAAGTGACCAGTATGTGTCATCGGCAGTGAGCTCATTCTATACAATATTGTCGTCATAGCTAGTAGGGCTGGGCGATAAAACGATCTCGATACGGGATCGTGATCAATTTTTTTCAATAACGATGATAAACTAAAATAGAATTTTTTTCCCTCGATATAGATAGATCTAACAGCAGAAATAAACGCGACAGCAGCCAGTCAGTCTGCAGTTTTTGGCTTGCATGTCAAAGTACACGCCCATTTCCTACCGCAAAGCATTGTTTGAGCTACTGGTGAAGAAAGTGGATGTGAAAATGTGTGTCCTCTGGAAAAGAAGAAAAAATGAGTGGAACCGAGGGGCATGAAAGCGACACTGGAAGTGAACTCGCGTTATCCTCCGAAGCTGACGAAGTTGTTGACAAAAAAGGTAACACAACATCAATTATATGGAAGTGGTTTGAATTAGGGATGTCCTGATCCAAGCTACTTTGCTAAGTAGTGGCTAGCTTGTATTGATTATGGCCACTCGTCTTGTATTCTTTCAAACACGAACTATAGGCAGTATAAGTAGTACGGGCAGTGCCTGTTGAAAAAGACCAGGGGCTGAGCCCCGCCTGCGGCCAAAATAAACACTCAATGGAATACAGTTCATTCAGGTAACTCAGGCAAAGGCTGCACCGAAGCAACAGTGGAGGATAATTGTAAAAGGAGAGAAATTCCCTCGAGACAGCGACAAGGCCAAAAAAATTACATTATACATTGGATTGATTTTAATAACTTTAATTTACTTGAAGTGTGCACTGTGCAGCTGTGTTATCTAGGAACATACAAGTGTCAGATCGGGACTCGGTATCAGCAAATACTCAATATTAAATGACTCGGTTCGGGATCGGGGGCAAAAAAACTTGATCGGGACATCCCTAGTTTGGATATCTCAAAAGCAATGAAGCGCAGATTAAGATGGTTTGCAAAATCTGCCGTCGGTCCGTGCCAACCAAGGTGGGAAACACAACAAATATTATCCATCACCTGAAAAGGTACCATCCCAGTGACCACACAGAGAGTATGAAAACGTGGGCCCAAGTTTTGTCCAACGTCCTCGTGGTTCTTCTGCTTTTGACTGCGCTAGCAGGGCTTTACCCAAACAACAGTCAATTGTGTCAAAGGAATGTGATGTGATAGTAGTCACAGATTTTAGTTTTATTTGCATTATTTCTGTAAGTTACAAGGTGAGCTAACTTGTATTCTTTTGTTAAGGCAGATAAAACGTTTGCAAAATTAAAGGTTCTGTATGTAACATTCAGAAAATGCTTGTTAACAATGACAGCAGTGGCTGCTAAGTCAACTGCAGTCAGCATCCTGTTGAGGTATCGGCCAAAACAGTGATGTGACACACGTGTGACTGAAGATGACAGGCATCATGTTGTTCTATACTCTTTGCTGTAGCAGAGCTGAAGTGAGGCAAGGCACTCAGGAGCGTGCATAACATCACATCCTTTGGATTTAGTAAGGAAAAAAACATCCTGAGTCCTTTACATTACAGGCAACCGAGAAAGTTGGAAGATCTCATTTTTTAAGTTATGATAGAATCTGTTCACACATTGGCAATAAAAAACAAACAAACAATTAAAACGATTAATTCATGTAAATTGTTACATACAGGACCTTTAAATGTCTACACTTAGATACTATTCAATATATTCTTTTATCACAAAATATATTCGAAACCAAGCCATGTTTGCACAGTTAAATGTTTTACGTTTATGTTATTCTATTTTTTATGCTAATAAACTGTATTCTGAAGTTAACTAATGAACCATCTTCAGGCTTCAGTCATTATCAGGATACTCTTCAAACTGGCAGCATTATCAAATTATATACCGTGATAAATATCGAAACTGATCAATATGGAAAAAATTATCGTGATCATATTTTTTGCCATATCGCCCAGCCCTAGCGTATACCCATCATTTTACCACACACTCCAGTAAAAGAGAACTAGGCTGTGTTCGGAACCGCCTACTCCATACTACTGATGAACGCAGTATGCAGTATGAAACTGTTAAATTGATGTATTTGCAGTATGCTAGGCCAGGTTTAGCCGGTTTGGAAAGCGGAAGTAAACAATAGCACAGCTAACCACTGCTATTTTCCTTCAACCACTAATATAAATTACTGTGTAATTTTTTTCACTTACTTTAAAGGTCTAAAAGTGAAGTCTAACTTCTTAGCTTGCTAACTGAATGTCATTTTAACCATTTACTTTAGTTTTGTCTTTAATAGAGTCGGAAAAATAACGCTACTTCACAATGTACCTCGAGTTGGAGCTAGTTCTCCTGGTATTTCTGTTGCTTTGCGTAATGTTATCCTTGTCCTTGCTTCAATCAAACTGGGTGCCTTTTCATAAAACTTGCTGACTGATGGTATTTTTGTTCATGTTAATGCCCATGCTGGTTTGGTCATATTGTGAACATCTTCTTCTTGACAATAGCTGCGTAATTTCAATAAAATAAGTCAAAATTGATCTCATGTCTCCTGTGTGTCATTTCACTCGTACAGTATCATCGGTCTGATAAGGTTAGCCTGGTAACTTAAATGTAATTAAATTAATGTAACTGTAATGTAAGTTAATGTAACGGTTGTTGTGATGTCGCTCCAGCGCTTTGCATTGTGGGATGCAGTGGGCGAGGTAGACTGGTCCGATGCATGCTGGAGATTTTTTCCAAATCAGTACGACATCCGGGTGTTTTTGGCGTACTGCAGATTTTGCTTTTGTTTGCATACTACATACTACATTTTGGCCAAATCAGTATGTACTGCTAGTATAGTAGGCGGTTTCGAACACAGCCCTAGAGACTCTGTGAATGTGCATAACTTGTTGTTGTCATACAGATGGCATGCTTAGTGTTGTATGAGAGAATGGTAGGACTTGAAGTAGTATACAAAAAGAGAATTGAGTCTGGCTTCGTGATGTTGCCATGGATACATTAACACAAATGCCTCACATGGACAGCCCAGATGTACTTGGCCATCTGTTTTACATGATGACTGGAAATCATATGCAAAAGTTATTTGTCTAATGTCACAACTAAATGTAATAATACATAACATGACCATTCCTTAATGCTACACTATATTATCCCCCCAAATCAATGGTTGTGGTGCATGATGGTCCAAGGACCCAAAGATTGTGTTCATCCCGATCACAATAGTCTCAAAGAAAGAGAAATAGAAAAGAATAGATATGGATCAATGGAGGATCCTTTGGCTTATTTTTCAAGGACATGCACTCCAAACATACAATACTGTTGCTTGTCAATGCTCTAATGAAGAGAGTACAAAAGATGTGTCCTTTGTGAGCACAGAGAAGGTGCTGTGACCGTCATCACAGTGTCACAAGGTGAGACAGTGCAGCACGGCACATCATATCTCATTAATTCATCCTGTCTATCACCAAAACAACAGACCCTAGCCAAAGGGCTTTACCGATGCCAGCTGCCTCTCTTGTTAATTTGATTCCTCACCTCATTGCCCGGGCCTGGAGCAGTCAGCCACTGAGCTGTCCAGGCGTTTTGTCTAGACATCTGCTTGTGAAGACAAAAGGACTTTTGTTGTTGTTTTTCTGGTTTTCCTTTTCCGTCACAAGTCTGTGTTTGCTTGTGAGATCTGGCCAAATGTTAGAGAAGGATACAGTTTTCTCCGAATCACCTTCATAGGGGGACTGATTAGAGAAAGTAGAGATGGGAAATTATGCAGTAGTGAGGGAAGTGAGGGGCTCATTGTTAGAGGACATTAGAAAGAAAAAGCACTGATTAATTTGAAAAGTGGATGGAGCCCATCACTGACCTAGTTTGTAGTTTCTGAAAGCTTTAAGTCATAACTTTCTGTCAGATAGTAAATGACATTGTTCTCCTGGAGGTTCACAGGATACTGTGGATTGAAATACTCTGAAACTACCCAAATATTAACATCTGTTCAATCTGTTTCATATGACATGGTCTTATGACACATGGGCACACAGCTACACTGTACCACAAGTATTTGATTCTTCTTAAGTTCCAGTGAAGTGGCAGTTACAGCATCTTTAGCTTCTGCAATGTGACTATTTGTAAGTGGAACAGATTATGCGGGCAGGGTGTAATTTCGGGGGATTTCATCAAATCCCTCAGGGATTTGATCTCTCAAAAGTGGCCGTGTCTCAGTGAGCATGGGGCCTCTGTAAAACCACAGTGATTTGGAGCAGGATACCACCTACAATACAATACTGTTGGCCTTCACCCACACCTCCCCACCTGAGTTGTTAGATCAGTAGGCAGAGGATGTGGGAGAAATGAATAAATTAGACCTTGCTCTTTTGTAAATGTAAACAAAGTTTTTGCCAACTGACATCCAAACACACACCTCCAACTCATGATGTTGCTCTGCTAGCTGCTATGACGCAAAAGCTAACAAAGTCAAGTGTGGTTTTATGTGATGGAGGGGTTAGGTGGTCACCTTAAATCACATTTGATTAGACAAATGTATATATGTGCGTCAAAGTGACAAAGTGCACTGGTGAAGTATACCTACACTAACAAATTCTAAGAAGATCAGCCAAGAAAGTACACTTGAGTGACAGCAAAAGCTTGCAGATTACTACTATGACTCTGGTTGGTTTGTTTATCGCTGCCTGACAACCAGGATAATAATGGGTCTGGTATAAAGTCACAAAACTCCTCTGGCCTGCAGATCCACTTTTAAACATATGTGGTGCTGTGCTCTAAAACTGAAGTTACACTGATTGATAATTGTCTTTCCTTTATGCTCTTGTTGTATATTACAGACTGTTAGCTATGAATTTGTCCCTGTACTGGTCTTTTTTACCATCTGCGTTTTCTGGATGAAGCCTGTACGGTATGTGCTGCTTTTTGAAGAAGTGATTTTTCTGACTGTATACCAGACCATCTTTTATGCCGGTCATACCTCAGAGCAGACTGTAGATAGGCGAGAACACATGCCAATTGCTGCTATTTCCCCTGGCTTTCTTATCTCATGCTTGGGCCGATAGGTGGCTATTTTATCTGCTCTTCTGGCTCCTGAGAGATGAGGAGGAATGATAAAAAGGGCTGATCAGGGAGAAACAAATTCCCAGAGACAGATAAGAGGATACTACAGGGTCAGGCTGTGAAAGAGGGAGATGTAGAAAAGAAACTTAAAAGAGGAGGATATAAAAGGGAGCAAGAGAGCGAAACGGAGGTGTGGTTGATGCGGGCAGAGTGCATTGAAGAGCAGAGGAACTGTGTTCAGAGTGAGTGTGAATTCCCTCTAAATGGAAATTTCTGTGGGCTGCTGTGTTGTTGACTGCTGTGTTGTTGACTGATTAGATTGGAGGTGATAATTGTGTGTGCCCATAGCACAGGAGCACAACGAGGATGCACACGCACACATGCAGTGCAAAATATTGATCCACTTGAGGAGAAAGAAATTAACCTTGTTTCTTGCGCTGATCAACTCCCTGTTTCCTGAATGTGTCAATTTGTTAATTAGTGCAGTGATCTGATGCATTCTGGCTATAAAACAAGTAATACATAGAAAAAACAAGTAAAAACTCTGCTAGGAGTGCAGCTGTGCAACTGGAACTTGTTGCAAAAAATATGATTTTAAGACTGAATATGTGGCTAAATGACACAAACATGTGAGGTGCTTTCTGTCTTTGCTTTTTTGGGAATCGATCTGTGAGGTATTTGTTAGTGTCAGCAGAATACTGACATTGCTGCAAGTGATGGATTGGCTGTTATCCATGCCTCTTATTAGCTCTTATCCTTTGTGACTTCATCAATGTGGTTTTATGTTTTGTGGGCTTTCTTTTAATGAAAACAAACTTCTACATGTGGTTTAAAAGCTTTAATGGTCAGATTTGATTGACTGTGTGGGTTTCATGGGTCTAAGCAGCATGTCACTTGTCAGGAACAAGGACCAGTGTCATGAGCTCTCCCGTGCTGTATCAGCAAGGCCATCTGGACCATAATGATGTATTAGCACTATTGCACTCAATGTCATTACCATCTTGGCTGATATTCATCACAATTACCATGTATGATGTTGTCATCCATCATTACCATCATATTATTATCTTCCATCTTCTCTTTTGAATATTAAATATAGCTGCTTTAATGGCATATTGGGCATAGCATGCATGAATTTCTTATACCATCTTCCCCCTCCCTTCCTTTTATTTTTTCCTTCTTTTCTTGCCTTTTATTCTTTTGTCCCATGTTCTTTCCTTTTTTTTCATCCCTCTTTCTAGATATTTTTTTTCCATGAATCAGTTTAATATTATTTCTTGTTCTTTCTCAGTGTTGAGTGCTTTCGTCTCATTTCCACTTCTTTTTTTATTCCTTCCTTCCTTCCCTCTCATTTCCTCCCATTTAAATAAGACATTGGTCTCTGGTTGTTCTAAACATTTGCAGTTTCTGGGGTGAATGAGTCATGCCTCAATACAGCAGCACTGTAATCTCTTCCGTAATACCGCCTGCAGCTTTATAGAGACTGTAACATGCAGGCAATGTTACAAGCTCAGTGTTGCATCTGTGTGTTTATGTGTGGCAGTGCACACATTCCAAACATGTATTGTGTGTACACTTTAGTGTGCCTGCGAGTGAGAGAAAAAGCAAGAGAGAGGTTGGTAGGGGTGTTGTAGGCTCTTTTGAAAAGGATGCACGCCTCCAATGTAAGCAGGCGATTGGTGTAGGTGTACATGTGTGAACACAAGGGTGAACGCAAAGACGCCTGCAAGGAGAGGAGGAGAGAAAGAGGATGGAAAGAGAGATAGGTTCTTGGCAGCATTGCAGAGTTGGGCTGATTTATCTTCCCACATTGTGACTCACCATTTGTCAACCATACAGTTTACATTTCAAAGCAGCTACTAAAAGACACAGAAAAAGACATAGAAAGAGAATGGGGGGATAGGAAAGGAGAAAGAGAGAAGAGGGAGTGAGAGAAAAGCAGAGAAAAAGACAGTTTGAATTTCAGAGGAGAATGTAGAAAGTAGGGCATCAACTTTTGTCTTGCTGTAGCCTGTTTAAAAAACAAAGACAAAAACATCACTGTATAATTTCAATGAAAATGATAACGCAGGGTTTTTAGTTGCGGAGTATATGGTAGTTTGTGTGTAATGCAGAATGTGTTCAGTTTTTGGAATCCATTAGGTTCAATGTGCTGTACGTTGGCTTGAAGGCTGGTCCAGGGCATCCTGATCCCCGTGTGTCTGAATCCATTGTGTGAAGATTAACTAAATCCATTAGCATAAAATATTTCCAAATTAAGCTTTATGAGGTTGTGCGAATCCCTGATAGGCTGTCAATGTCACATGACACTGTTTTCGATCTAATTTGATGAAGAACATGTTCAGACAGCTTCCACATCAGACTGTAGATCCAAGAGCAGAGTGTAAGGACTGTACAGATAGTATAATATAACCTTGTTACACATGGTTGCTTGACGATGTGTGTGTGTGTGGGAGGACTGCCGTGTTTGGGTGACTGCCTTAAGCAAGCACCATCGCGTGAGCCAAGTAATAATGTGTCACTATTGGAAATGTGTACAGTAAATACCTGGCAAATATTACACTCGTGTTGTAGTAAATTTCTGTGCATGTAAGACTGATAAAGGCTTCACAGGTTTATGCTGCTATGTATGTTAAATGTACACTGAAAACATATGTTTCTAGATGATTGTTTGTATCAGTGTGTTTGTATGTGAGCAGTCATGGAGGAGTTTTGTCTTCATATGTGCCTGATGACTTCTCCATTTCCCTCCACTCAGTGTCTCACATCTGACTCTTACAAGCACTTGATGAGCACTACAGAACAACAGAAATGCATGATGACTGCTATGTGATTGCCTCTTGCAGCCATTCCATTCGCCTCACACCGGCAAGGTTGTTTCGCTTTGGGTATGCAATGTGTGATTCTTTCCTCTGGCATGATAAAACTGAGGACCACACAAAGGGAGCACTTTCTCCACTAAGCTGAGAGGTGAGAGCAGGTGTTGTGATACAGACCCAGGTACAGGCTTGATGATGACTCAGAGGTTTATTAATAAACCTTCTGGAGGCAGACAACAACAAACCCTACAGTGGCTGATCAACTGAACCCAACCAAATACACAGTCGCTAAATTTCCAGTATAGGAAAAACAGCAATGAAACAACTAAATTAAAACTGCTTTTTTGCTCATAGACATTGCTCATGGTATGACTAAACTGTACACTAACAACACAAGACAGGTGTGTATGCATAATTGCACAGATGAAAACGACATCTGATTGGACAAGCTCAGTCACTGGCTGAGGTCTTCCACCAGACAACAAGCATTACTAACAGCGTGAGCTGCTGGTGAGTGCTACAGATGGCTTTCTCACTGCTGTCTGGCCCTGGAGCAGCACCACAGTTAGCAGTCCTGACAAGTGCAAAGACACTGGCCTATACTCAGCACTGGAGCAAGACACTAGTTTTGACACCTAAAGTAATTATCAATATGCACTGACATAGGCTTGGCTCATCAGTGAACCAATCACAGGAAAATTGAATCCCAGAAAGAACAGGCCATTTGGAAGGGATGGAGAAATACGGTTGTGTATTCAGAAGCAGTGATGATTATCAACATTTTCATATTGTCACTCTAGGGTAGAAACCTTGTAAGTCCCATATTTATGGAAGACACTTATCTCTGGGTGAAAAAAACAACAATAAACCTTGTGAAACATTTTCAGAAAAATGGAACTCAGAAATGCATCATCATCAGGATAAACTAACATGCAGCATGCTGCTAAACATCTGCGTGGTAACATTGTCGTTGTGAGCATGTTACCACGCTGATTTTACCATTTAGCTCAAAGCCATGCTCTGCCTACTTACTTTCCAAACATACAACATCCTGCCTGTAAATGCTCTGATAGATACACCACATGAAGTCCTCTTGAGTATCCCTGGACAAGGTACTGTCCACATGCATTTGGTCATATAGTGTAATTATAAAGTGTAGCTTATACATAATATACAGGGTATTTTATACATTACGTGTACATGTAGCACAGTCAGTGGTCCTCAATAACTAACACCTCAAGTCAGGGTTTGATTGAAAAAAAAAGAAAAAAAGCTGGCAGAGCTCCTATTGAGTGATAAAAACTGAGGCTGGATCATACACATCTTACAGATTAAGCCTTTGCCTTGAGCAGAGTCGTTGGAAACACACATGAACATGCACACTCACAAACACATTCTGGTAGTGTGATAATCAGACTGACTTACCATTTGGTTAAAAATCGATAAATAATCACAGGAGACATTCAGTGTTGGATTTATCATTATGGATTTATTTTCCAAAGTCTCCAAAAAGACACCGCAGTTCAAGGGTAGATTACAAAGCTTCTGAAAGGGATACGATCGCACCGGAGTGCTAATCAGAATGGCACAACGGTAACGGTATGCTCTCCGGTGTCTGGCTGCTGCGTCCTGGAAATATTTATGTATTTATATATTCAGGATGCCGTATACAACGCCATCGACCCATCAGTGTGTAGTTAATGTGGCTGACAAACACTAACGTTACACTACCTCGTACTACCACTGTTATTCCTGTTTTACAGCTTATAGTCACACACTCTATTGATGTAGCTGATCAAAAGAATGAATATATATTTCAGATCATCTTTACTTGAGAATCGTAAATCAGATGACCCATTATCACATCCATTCAGTGAGTGTTGCGTGCTTTAGTGGTTGGTTGAGTGTAGAAATATTCAGCCACAGATTCTGTGCAGCATTGAAAGATGACCTGTGCGTTGATTTCAGATTTAGCAATTTACAGTTTATTTTTATTTATTATTTATTTATTTTATTATTTTTTGCTTCAGAAATTATGCACCCTGTGGTACTTTTCAACACATCATAATCCATAGATTTTTAGCTTAAAATTAAATTTTTAGCTAAATTGCGTTTCATTCATTGATTTAACCATGCAAAAGCCTCAGAAAGGCTAAATAACAACATAAGGCTATTGTTTCAAATCAAAGAATACATTTTTTAATCAGAGCTCTCACATAAGAAGGTAGCACTAGCAAGGCACTAAATAGTTTTTGAATTTATGAACGATTCTCAAAATGTATAACATTTATAACATTTTTTCAGTCAAACATAGCTTAACCATGTCATGTGATGCTACCTCGATAGACTTTAAGAACAAATATTACCACTGAAGAAAATCGCAGATGAACATTTAATATCCAGGAATTCACATTATGCCTGTAACAATTTGGCCACACCATATTACATTAACCATACACGGTCCAGCCATATACTAAATTTTGACCTAGTCTTGTTTTGTTAACCGTTTTCTGCAGGGCGAGGACTTGGTTTTGTGCTAAAATTACTGATGAGTGGCATCAGTATCCGCTGCTCTGATGTTATTTTCAGTCGACATGAGGCAGGGTCACAGTTAGCAAGTGTATACATAGTTGCAAAGCTGTTTATACAAAGACAGTTTGCTGGTGAAAGAAGTGATAATGCATGATGAATGGACTTGATATAGCAAAATAACAGATGAGTGGGAGTAAATATCCACAGCACAAAATAGAGTTCTTTTTTTTTTTTTTTTTACTTTTTTACAAGATAAATAGAACTGGTCCCATTCAGAGGAGGAGTATCTATGTACATATAATTCAGTCCTTCCGAGGGAAATTTTATGTTGATATTGACAATTTTCAGATAAAGAAAAGAAAAGAAAAGGCTGATGTTTACAGCCTTGAAACAAATTGAGGCTGTCAAGAAGTCTGACTCGCAAAATCCTCAGCTCGACCTATCTTCTGTGGTATCTTTTTAGCAGACCGAGTGCAAAGAGCCAGCTTGCTAACGTTTTTAGCTAGCTAACTAAGTTAGCTAACTTATTATTGAAGCTACGGTCAGTTCTACTCTGACCGTGTGTCGGATATTTTTCCATATTTTCACTGTCTTCTTGATATGATCAAAAGATCCATTGTAATAACATGAGGACAAAAAAAAAACATGCTAATGTACAACTAGCAACAGGTAGCTAGCAAATTAGTGAGCAAACGAAGCTGGGTTGTCTTCATTAAACATCAACTCTGGCTCATGTGCATTCAAACAAATAAACACATGTCACCATGCACAAACTACATATAGACGGGTGACAAATTCAAGGAAAAACTTGAATATAAATGAGTGGAGAAACATAGCGAATGCTGACCTGCTTCCACACAGGTGCCCTGCATGGTACAATGAAGCAGTTAACAACCAATCATGCTCTGTGGCTTTTGTATCAAGATGGGAAGAAGAAAATATCTAAGTGACTTTGAAAGAGGGTTCATTGTTGAGGCACGGATGGCAGGAGTTTCAGTCACAAAGACTCAACTGGCAATTGTTTCAATAGGAACAGTGACTAAAGTGACATCTGCATTTAGATCTGTGGGAAAGACGTCAATAAATAGGGTCAGAATTTGTGGTCAGTACAGGCCTGAATGCTTGACCCCTACAGTGAGGGGATCCGGTGGCTCCGTTATGCTGTGGGGGGCATTTTGCTGGCTGAGTCCACTTGTCCCCTTAGAGGGAAGGGTCACTGCACATCATTACAAAGTTGTTTTGAGTGATCA
>NTHP01000351.1:612699-623672 GCA_003416845.1 Oplegnathus fasciatus | reverse complement strand
CTTTATCCTATGATGATTTCTATCCTGATGGGAGTGGTCTCGTCCAGGATGACAACGTCCCCATCCATAGGGCACGAGGGGTCACTGAATGGTTTGATGAGTATGAAAATGATGTGAATCATATGCTATGGCCTTCACAGTCACCAGATCTCAACCAAACTGAACACCTATGGGAGGTTTTTGGACCATGTTAGACAGCGCTCTCCACCACCATCATCAAAACACCAAATGAGGGAATATCTTTTGGAAGAATGGTTTTCATCCCTCCAGTAGAGTTCAGAGACTTGGAGAATCAATGCCAAGGAGCATTGAAGCTGTTCTGGCAGCACGTGGTGGCCCAACACCTTATTAAGACACTTTATGTTGGTTTTTCCTTTAATTTGTCACCCGTCTGTATGTAATACACAACATGGCAGCGTGGCTCCTGAAATCATATGTGTCATATGTGCACATGTCACTCCCCCGCACATTTGCACATCAACTAATCTTAGTCCCCATGCATTTGGATTATATTTGCATATTTACATTTAAAAACTCTAAGTAGCAGCAAGAGGCCCCTAAGCTGTGTTTTGAAAGGTATTAAAGATGTATTAATTTTCTGCTTTTTCTAACACTGAGGCAGAAAAGTGATTATGGATATGTTACCTAACATTAGGTTTTAAAACCTTGCTTAAGCTCTTTGTAATACCTCAGCACATCACAAAGGTTTCTGCCTAAAATGTATGCAAGCAACACATTTAGTGTTGTTTATTATTTCTGCTCCACTTAACATCCCCCTCTTCTCTCTTTCCCTCACTTTTTTATTTTCTGCGGACAATGGTTCTTTTTTTGCTTTATTTATCTCTACACCCTTCTCGCGATCTTATACAGTATATCTCCCTTCCTTTACTTTTTCTATCAACCTTCTGTCACCCTCCATTTTGTTTGCCACAACCTCTACCATTTCTCTCTCCTTCCCAATCCCATCCATCCTTTTCTCTCTTTCTTCCCATTCCCCTTCATTTAACTATGTTTACCATAGCCGTCATTATCTTCCCCTCTCTTACCCCTACTGTCACCCCTGTTTCTCTTTCTCCACATAATGTCTCTGCCTGGATGGGGAGGCATTTGGGCAGGCAAAGAGGCAGGCTGGGCTATGGGTCGTAATGATGGTGCTAGCTTCTATAAAAAGACTGCAGGCAGCTGAATCGATATCTCCTGTTGTCAAATTGCACCTTACCCAGAGAGAGCAACAGAGGATCTTGAGTTTCTACTGGCTGCTGTGTCAGAGCTCTGCATGTGTGTGTTTTTTGAATCTGTGTGATTGTGTGTGATTCTCGAGTGGGAATGCATGTACCCTGGTGGGCTTGGCAACAGCAGAACCTTGTATTAGCGGCTATTACGACCCCAAGTTGGTCTAGGAGAGAATGGAGTAATATAAATATAGATGAAGATGAGGAGTCAATTTGTTCAGTATTTAAATCTTTAATCGGCCAAAATAACAAACCAACCCACCCTGAGTACAAATAAAATCACAATACTAAATAAACTACCCAAAAACAAAAGTTTCAATCCTAAACCCAACTCCCCATCAACACAAGAAAACAGGAGAGAAAGGGATATAACGAAAGTGTCAGCTCTCCCCGTTGGGGCTTCCTGGCAAGGAGTTACAAAGAGCTACAGAGTAAGTCCTGACAAAATGGCTCACAATACACAAACACTCTGAGTGTAAGCAGACAGCAAAAAGCGAAGAGGCTTAGAGGTGCAGCTCCTCAGCCTTTATATAGTATTCCCTCAGATGGACTGATTGGCTGCAGATAGAGGGAGGAGGAGGAACTAGAGCTAAGGCCCACAGATCCTAAAGAGCAACACAGCAATATTAACACATTTTATCAGTTACACCTTCACCTATAGGGGGATGTAACAGCCGCACTTAATTCTTTGGAGCAAAAAATCTTTCTGGGCTTGTCGTTGTGGTCCTTGACAAACATCTCACCCCTGCTTTTCATAGGCCTGGAACATACACACTCATGTGGCATATAATAATGAAGGAGCCATGTTAAAAGAATATACATTTTCCTCTATCCTTACACTGTTCATATAAGAAGTTTTACGAAAATATGTCATATGTACACGTACGTGTCTCGCTGAGCTTGTGTAAGCTGAGTAATTTAGGGTCTTGTATTGACTGTTGGGCAGTGCTAATAGTGCTTTCCCTGGTATGAAAGGCAAAAGTGTTTTTCCCCTGGGTTAGTTTTGTCAGGAATCTTGGTCTATAGAGGGTTCACATCGAGGGCAGCAAGCCATGTCTGACCATCTGTGCTTGATAGAGGAGCTGATTTGTTGAGGAAGTCTGTGGTGTTTTATATGGAAAGGCAAATTCTGAGATTGGGGCTTGTTTGATAATCAGTATCCATAAAAATAAACTCTTTTTTGCCAACCCTCCCTTAAATTATAAATATGTTGGGTCAAAAGAGGTCTCTTATCGCCCCACAAATGGCCGAGCACACATTGTCTGTTTAATCAGTAGTTTTCATAAAGGAAAGGCCACCACTTTTATCACAATTTATTTGTCAAATCATCATCACTGAATTCTGAAAGGCTTTAGATTTTATTTCTTGTACCAGAAACAATTAAAGAGGAACTCCCCACTAAATGAGTCTTTTGTGCTACACACATAATCTCAGATTCTTGTTGGCATATGATGTTATTACAGGTGATTTTTCTAACAATATAGATATTGTGTGCAGCATTTTCTGCTCAAAATGAGCTTGTATGTGTCTGCTTGGATTTATGTGTTTGAGCGTTCTGTAAGTGTGCATCTATCTCTTAGAAATGTTCTGTGTAAACACCATAGTCTGGGATCAAAAATACAGTACAGTTCAACATAGATAGAAAAACCAGAAATGTTTGTATGTCGCCAGTCCTCATATCTGATTCTGGTCGTTTAAGGTTAAGATTATAATCAGGAATTGCGTAAAATGGTGAGTGTAGGTGTAGGATTAAAAACAGGATGAGGTTTAGTTTAGGGTAAGGATTCGGCTTAATCATCCAGTGTCTTCACAGGTATAGCGGAACCACCATATATTGTATGTGTGTGTGTATGTGTGTGTGTGTGTGTCAGATACATCTTAAATCTACAAAGCAATTCAGTTCGGTCATTTGCTGCTTCACAGTGATTGATCTGGACTGACATGTATCCACAGCCAAACTGCGTTGGAAGTGTAAATCTGGCTTTCCATAATATCACCTATTGTGTTTGTGTTGCTCAGCAGGTGTGGACGTCTGCAACTAACCATTAATATTACATTAGCACTCTGCATCCTCATTGGCTGTTCTATCCTTTACTGGGTATCTTCACAGTTGTGCAGATATCCAGCTAATTAGAAGCCTTGACACTAATTATGTTTTCACTAAGAAGTCAATTGATTTATGCCTTTGAAGAATCACAGAGAGGTTAGTTTTCTTTATTTTTGAATGCAGGTTATTGTGTTGTGAAAAGCCATGACTGATGCTCTCTGACAGAATAAACATTGCTTATGCATTGTGTGACAATATAGAATAAGTGATTTGGTTAATCAGTCATTAATTGTTGAGAGAGTAGAGTAATGAGGACATATGGAAATCAGAAACAGAAACACAATACACAACAACAAAGGGATATATTTTATGATCATATCCATGCATAGGAGCTGTGACCAGTTGTAACTGCTGTCATCACTGTTTTTGACAGCACTTGATGCATGGATACTTGAAAAATAGCATAAAACTTTACTTGTCTTTGTTGCCAAAGCTGAATGTGCCTCAGTACAAGAACTCTGTGGATGTGGTTCCAATACAGAAAACTATAAAACTTGAATCTAGACTTGCTTATGTATAGGGGCACTGATGAGCTAATATACCATTTCAGTTATTCATACATCCCAACTAGTCATGACCTGTTGAAAAAGAATTACACTAACTAGAACTTTATGTAATCATAATATGTAAATATGTATTAACAGTTAATAACAAAGCAAAATCATGTCTACCACCAACCATATCAGTGTGCATTGCTGTCTGCCAGTGTTTCTTTTGATTGATTTGGAGTTGCCTAAGCCAGAAATTCAAATTCCACACATAAGAGCTTTAGTCATTCTTAGTTCAAGAAGTGGCACTTTTTACACTGTTATTTTGAGGACAGAATTGCCCCAGGCTTATCCTGACTCTCCCTCTCGCTGGCTTGAGAGAAACCTCAGTCTGGTGATGTTGCAGTCACTTCCTTTGACCTGTAAGAATCTGTATACTGCAGACATGTTTCCAGCTTCTGGAGGACCAATTTTATTGCCTCAAAGCAGGTTATCTGCAGGTTAATTACTCACTGAGCTGCTCGTTAAGATGCAGCCAAGAGTGTACAAATGGTGTGCAGCCTGGGCGTGTGTGTGTGTAATACACAATAGTCAATCTTGGCAGTGTTGTAAAGCAGTGGCTCATGCAATACCACACCAATGGCATCTGATGGATATGATTTTTTCTTTCATTTGATCATTTTAATGTTAAATGCATCCAAAAATGTCATGCATTTAGGTTTTTCCCTGGATGTTATTTTTGATTTTGCGAAAAGATCAAATCCCTTAACGTTGTAATATCGAAGACAGGAATATGATGAAGTAGAGGAAAGTTAAACATTGAGGTTTGTGCATTTTTGTAGGCAGCAATTTTTAGTGTCTGTCATTAGCTAGAGGCTTGCTAATCATTGTGATGATTAATACTTCTTTAGCTAAACACTGAAACTCATAATTCTTCACGTCAGTGCCCTGAATGATGGAAAAGTAAAAAAAAAAAGTAAAACAGTGATTTAACCACCCATCATCCCATTACATTACAGCTTTATAGAAATATTATATAGATTTTTGTCATTTCTGTAGTAATAAATGTGCACACTGAAGGTAATGATCTAAAGATAAGGGCACCAGTGGATGTCTGGCGTAGGCCACCAAAATAGACAGAAATGGCCCGTCAGTTCCCCCAAATTGTAGTGGGACTGCTTTGCCAGAGTAGAACCCTTTTTGTTCCATTTAAACTAAACTAATCTAAAATCAGAGCGGGGAGGCTGAGAACAGTTCTGTTGTCATGAAAGATTATAGTCCATGTGAAAACCTCTCAGCACAAACTTTGGTTTGGTAAAGATAGAGCCATAGCTGTCCTCCTCAGATAACTATCTTTCCTTTCACTCCCCCTTTCTGAAAGATCAGAGGTCAGGGTCAGCTACAGATCTGTAGCAGTGGACATCAAAAGGCGTCTCTGTTCGTCTCAAGGACACTTAACTGCGCAGGCGTCACAGAAACCTGCTCCTCCTTGATGATAACGATAATAATCTCGTCCTGTCTTTCAGTCTCTCAGTTTTCTACAATTTCCTCTTGTTGCCACAAACTTACTTTACAAGTGACTGTAATCTCTTTCACATTTAAGGCCATAAATGTAGAAACCAACACAAAGTACTAGATCTGGTGTGCATGGACTGTGGGGGTGTTTCCAAGCTCACCTGCTACTTTTGTTCATATAGGTGCAGCAGTGCAAAAAGTGGAGGTGAAGAAGTGAAACAACGTTGGGTGAAATGGACTAATCAGGTCTTGTCTCATACCTAATTAACAGCTCTGCCAGTCATTGTGGCATATGAACAAAATGTCTCAAAAGATGGAGAGCGAGACAGAGACAACGTTTCCAAGTAGAAAAATTATTTTCACATAGTGCACAGTGGCAAGAGTGAATACACTGAGCCACAGATCTGCAACCAAAGGCAGAGGCTGCGTTTCGAAGTCCTCCTGTCATGTTATGTATTCTGAGCATAATGTTGCCAGACTTTAATTTGCAATGCAGCGATTTACATAATAACAGAATAAACAGAAGCAATAATAGTTAAGATATAATAGCGAAGATGTTTATATGCTCAATCCAGCACTATTACAGTAATAATTCTGCTTTATCACATCATATTGCAATTGAAAATGCATTTTAAGAATTAAAAATATAACACCACTTTTGCCAGACGTTGAAAGAAGTTGAAAAGGAGGTCATAACAGGATTATTGTTTTTAGATGAGAGAGAGAGAAAATTAGTGGGAACAAGAAGATTGCAGTTTTAATTGCATTTTGTACATTTGTAAAGCTATTTTGCAGCACCCTAGTGTCATTTGCACATGGGTGCTAATTGGCTTTGTGATGTGGTTCACAGAGAGTTGGAAAATACTCAATATTGATGATTGTTAGCATGAAAACGTTAGGGCAAGGCATTGCAGATTTGCCCATACGGTACATGCCATTTTACAGAAACGAAACAAAGTGATTCACATAAGGAAGAAAATGCCTTAAAACGATATTGAAAAGGACAATAAATTAGACATAGAAAAATTAAATGTAGTAAAAATACTTAACCATTAAACTACTATTGAAAATATTGGGCAAGGAATTAAAGGAATAAAGGAAATAAAAGTTCAGTGTGAGAGATTAATCTACCAAAGAGTTTTTAATAATAAGATTAATTCTACATTTTTTCAAGGTTCAAGGTCTTTTGATTTGTCATTATACAATACAGGATTGCACAATGAAAGGCAGTTGTAGCCCCCTCCATGCTACGCACACAGAAAATGCATAAACACATATTAAATATTTAAATTTATATTAGAATAGAATATAAACAATAAAATAGGTGATAAAATGGATCAAACTATATAAAAGTAGCACTAAAGAAAGATTAGTTACGTATATGCATGTACATACTGCGTGTGTGTGTGTGTGTGTATATGTATGTGTGTGTGTGTATATATATGTGTGTGTGTGTGTATATATATATGTATATATATGTGTATATATGTATATACATATATATGTGTATATATATATGTATATACATATATATGTGTGTGTGTGTATATATATATATATATATGTGTGTATATATATATATATATATATGTGTGTATATATATATATATGTGTGTATATATATATATATATATATGTGTGTATATATATATATATATGTGTGTATATATATATATGTGTGTGTATATATATATATATATATATATATGTGTGTGTGTGTGTATATGTGTATATATATTCATACAAAAAGTATATACAATATGTATAATATCAGTGTAATCAGTGTTTTAAGTTGTAGTGCAAATGGAAAGACTTCGGTTTATAGTGGGAATGTGGTATGGTAACGTGTAATTTATTCTATATAATCACCAAACAACAGTCTTGGCCAGTGAAAATCAGAACCTTTATTCAATACAGATTATGGCCTGTGTGTCCTTGGAATGAAAGAGGGGATAGGCAGACAGCAGATGTGCTTCAGCATTTTAATCACAATGATGTGAGACAGTCAAACAGCCAATTACATGCACATATCTTTTAAATTATGAGAGCCTGAGCAAGGCAGATGCCTTCTCTCTCTGCTCTTATCACATCAGACGAGAGCAGTGAGAAGAGGAATCTGTGTGTGTTAAAAGACATATTCACAGAGTGATCTTTTCACTAATCAGGGGCTTTTTGATATGATAGATTTATTTCTTTCCCAACAAATCACACTGATTATATGAGCAGTCTGGAGTGTTGATTATGGACACAGTCACACATTGTTTAAGAGAATCCGTTTTTTAACAATTTAAATGATCGACCAGCCAAAAACAAACAGAAGTTTCAGCTGTCAGCTGTCCTCTCCCTATTTGACTGAGCAGCAGCTTACATGCAGAGAAAAAGCTTTTCTCAGTAGTGAGTACTGCTTTGCACCATGACAGTCAAAACAAAAGTAAAAGATGCTAAACACTCTTTCCCCTGGGTCAAAAAGAAACATTGGGGGTTAACTGTATGTCAGTGTGTGAGACTATAAGTCTCTCACACACACATACTGATATAAGTCCAAAGTTAGCTGACTGACAGTGGCTAACATTTGCTCGAAACCTTTAATTATCTTTGGACAAGCTACAATTTCTCACAAACAATCGTGGCCTGACACAGCCACCTCCTCAGATGACCCTGAACCCAGATTTTCCAAACATATTACATAAGTTGTGCATGGGGCAGATACTAAGAGTTGTAAGGTGGGTGTGTTTTTTTTCCCTACAAAACCAAAAACACAACAGCAAAATAGCGTTTATTTGTGCAGTTACGGGTTATATTACGAATAGCCCTGTTTAGGACTGGCACATACAGTGTGTGGGAGCAACTCCTGATGCTTACTATAGCAGAGTTTAGGGTTATGTTTGCTGCTTTGTCATGCTTTCTACTGAATTTGGGGGAGTTTACCCACTATAGCTAATCTGCAATACAAGGACAGGGCTTTATTCCCATGTCAGCTGGTGAAGATGTTGACTTTTTTGTCTTGGATCTGTAAGCTTTAGGTTTTTGATATTATGTATAGGACTGTATGTAGCCATCAAGCATACTGGAAACCCTTTTACATGATTCTTAGTTTAAACAAGTCAGCTGGAAACACCACAAAGTCAGGCAGCCAGAAATGGAGTTTGACTAACACGAGGAAATAACATTTATCTGCTAGCTAGCTCCAGACGATAAAATCTGCCAATGAGAGCTGTCATTTTAGCTGGGTAATTAGATAGTAGATAGTAGAAAGTTGCCGGCTAAAAGTGAAAGCTGGGCTACTTTTGTCTAAAATCAGGGATTGAGAGCTAACTGGATGATGTCATGCTGTCTTCATGAACCTCTGCCTTTGTTAAAATTAGTCAAAATATACTCGAACAGCAGATATACTGTAGTGTGTGAAAGAGTGGAACAATGACAAACATTTTACAGTTTTTAAGGATCTGTCAGTCAACTTTGTTTCTAAGATAACATTGTAGAGTGCAAATGTACAGAGCTGTATACAATATATACCAACACAAACAGCCAGTCAGCCACCCACACATAGACACAAACTCACACACCTTTTTCTGTATCCACTCTGCTGTGAGATGTTTGTACTCAAATCGAAATTGCCCAGCTGTGTCCCCACTGCTCCACCAGCATTATTAAACACACACAAAACAGTTATTATACACCCCCTTCACACACACACACACACACACACAAAAAGAGAGGGTGAGTAAAAGAGAAACAGTAATGGAGGCAGCACGAAAGTAATTGTGATTCATACAGGATGAAGAAGAGATGGAGTGTGGATGGGGGAGATGGAGAGAGGATGAGTGGATAGCCGGTCAATTAGATTGAGAAAACAGGTCTCACATTGGGATCAATTCAAGAGAAAACCACAGTGGTGTCATTTTGAGGAATTGCCTGGCTTTAATCAAGATTCAACTTAAATGTCAGCACTTTGAACAACAACCCAGCTCAGGGCATTAAAACCACTGCTTGTAGAAAAACAAAAGCTTCCATCTTGGATCCACATTCGGGCCAAGGTGAGGGCATGTGGGTAGAGGTGTGACAAGCAAGTGGCCGCCACAGCTGTGCTGATACAGTAAGCTGAGGTGCCTGTCAGTCAAGCAAAAATGAGCCAAAACGTTATTTTCTTTAAGGCTTGGTAATGTCTGTCCTTCATGGAATTGCCACAAAGACACTTCTGAAAAAGAAATCCAGGCTCTTGCAGCTGTTGAAGAACTGCAGCTTAAAGCACTACCAACTTTGACTTCACCACTCAACTGTGATGGTAGCCAGTAATGGCTAAATGGATGTGAGTTTATATTTGATGACAAGGTTAAGAGCGGACTCACACTCTACAGTAATTGAGTTGTGATGTAACCTAACCCAAAATGTCCCAAATAACAACCATTCTACAGAACCAAAACAAACATGAAGATGGAGTATTTTCTTCATCTTTTTCCCATTTCCAAATTCATAAACTCATCACATATCATAAACTTTATGTGACTGTCCGCTACTAAAAAGAAATTCCAATCTCACAGCCCACAACTCTGCTCACGTCAACAATACAAAGCATAAAAATATTGGATGTGTTGTCGTTGTTAATAATGAGTGAGTGAGTTTAAAAAAAACAACTCCAATCATCTGATTCGTCCTTTGTATAACATTTAATTGTGACATGCTGGTGACCGTAGACAGAAATACAGACATTAGGCGGTAGCCAGAGAGCAACTGCGACTGAAATAAATAGAGGCAGATATCAGAGTTCAGAAAAAGTTAATCCAGTGTTAATCCAGTTTAACACTGAATCCAGGCTTATGTTATTGACAAACAAACCTTTGAGGGATTAACAAAACACAAAAATTAAGCTGAATTATGCAGTTTTCACATGTTAGAGGAGTTCATTCCCAAACTCAGCACTGTATGATTAAGAATGTGTCTACGATAGTGTAGTGGCAATCATCATGTTATCTAATCACTGACTCAAGCATATTTGTGATTGCTAATGTGAGAACCCCTCTCTGCTACTACCCCCCNNNNCACACACACACACACACATTAAAATCAACAATATACACATGTATACAGTGGGAAGATGCTTGATTATTTATTGCCGGCACATCAATCTTTCTTCAAAAGTAAAATTACAAGGAAGAAAAAGCAGCAATCACAGTCTAAAATAATGGAAGTTGGCACAATCACAGTCACTGAATTATTCAAGCATTGTAGCAGCTGTACTACCACTACAAGAACACATCTCAGACCCTTTTCTACTTGTAGACTGTTGTGTTTTGTCAGGTTTTCTTTCAGCCATATTATAGTTTGAGAAAAAAACAACAAAGTGGTGAATATAACTGGGAAGGTTGTATTTGTCTTCTGTGATAGAAAAGTTGAGATCTGATGTTTATTTTGTGGAGAATGTGGACACTGTTGATGGTGAAAGTGATTATCCTCACAAAAAATCCAAAATTGGTTGTTAGTCAATCAGATCGAATGTTCAAACTTGAAAAGTTGTATGTGATATACTGCATTTTGGTTGGTCATTGGTCCAGGGGGAGACTACATCACTGGAGGAGATTTACCGTATGTACCCTTCACAGAAAACACCGCTTTGGGTGCTACTGACTGGCA